>JAAALK010001863.1:0-17378 GCA_019279435.1 Zizania palustris
CCCTCCACAACCCTACTCGTTTTCCACATCGAGTCTTTGTGACCCCCTTCGGTAAAACATGCATACTTTTCCTCGTTTGCCGAAAAATCTGAAATTTTTTGAGCATCTTCTTGACCCAATTTGGAGCCTACCCTAATAGGGATTCCCCTGTTAGCCTTCATTAGAATCACAAAAAAATCAGAAGATAAAGACAAAAATTGGTCAAAGTTTTGCTCGCCGTTCAGCGAACTTGTTGAATTTCTGTGAACCCATCCCACCTAAGTTGCAGGTGCCAATTTTTGTGGTACATCTCTTGTCATCCTTGTTCAAAAAAATATCGTGAAAAAAAAACCGGTTTCTGTCAATTGCTTGTCCGAATCTCTTTGTCCGATCCCTTGTCCGTCACGGCAGCGGTTCTGTCGATTGCTGTCCGATCTCTTGTCCAATCCCTTGTCCGATCAGCGGCAGCGGTCCTGTCGATTGCTTGTCTGATCTCTGTCGATCCCTTGTTCAAGTCCACTTGATTTTGTGCACATAGTTTCCCTCTATTGCTGAATTTCACCTTGGGAGCACCAAGGCCAGCACTTTGACGAGTACTAGGGAACACTTATTGAACTTGGTTTAACTGTTATTACTACGCTATCCTTGCTACTCACTTTTCCTTCCGAGCTACACCTTCTCTTGGTCAGGACAGGTTCACATCTTGCAATCGCTACCACCCCACTTGGTTCCACCTGTAGGCCGGTGACCTCACTGCGGCGTGGTAAGAACACTTGCAAGCGTGGGTAAGGCGCTTGACGGATTTCTTCCCCACACACCCACCCCCACCTAGTTTTGCTTTCCATAAGGATTATTCTTTGTTGTTTTATCTTTTCACTAACATGGCAGATAACAGCGGTACCCCTCTGATTTAATGACGTGTCTCACGACGTGCTCTACTAGAGTCTCAGCGGAAGACCCAACATTCCATCGAACGTCTCGCGCGTTGTGGCTGACCTAGCGGACGGATGACTGCCCTAGAGACACCTTGCCTGCTGCACAAGCTGGCGACGACCATGTTGAGGAGGAAGACGACCATATTGAAGAGAGATGACATATCCTATGCCAGAAACAATGGCATTGACCCTGACGAGGCTGCACGTCATCCCTTTCAGTTCAATCATCAAGGTAGGGCGGCCACCGCAACCGCCATCCAGAGGTAACAATGACAACCGCAGGAACAATGATCCCTACTCCAAGGTAAAATTTTCAGTACCTCATTTGCTGGCCCTATGATCCAGATGCATATTTAGATTGGGAGATTCAGTCGAACAAAAATTTAATGCCCACATGGTTCCTGCTATCCACCGCGTGCGCTTAGCTACTATGACTTCACTGGATATGCTCTTCTTTGGTGGACTGAAATAGTTTAGGTTGGCAGTGAACCACAAATTGGGTATGTTAAAACGGCAAATGCGTGTAGATGGGTTCCTCCTTCATATAAACGTGATTTGAGAAAAAAATTGCAGCGCCTAAACCAAGAAATAAATCAGTAGAGGAGTATTATCAGGAGCTGCAAATAGGTGCATGCGTGCTGAAATGAGCAGGACAATGAGGATAAAATGGCCCGTTTTTATGGTTTAAGACGTGAAATTCAGGATATCATTGATTATAAAGAATACGATACTATCACTCGTCTTTCCACCGTGCGATGTTTGCAGAAAAAGAATTGCAGGGTCGCCAAACAACCAACAACGCAACATGAGGACCAACATTGGTGGGCCACTTCACGCTCAAGTGGGTAGCAGCAACGACCACCCCACCACCTTCTCGACCGGCGGCTACATCAGCACCTTCTACATCTACAGCCCAGGCTGAGAGCTCCAAGGCTGCAGCATTCAAGGCGCCAGCCAAGCCCACCTCCTCGGCGGCCTCTACCGCACGTTCTGTAGCGATCCAGTGTCACCGATGCAAAGGATTCAGCCATGTTATGAAGGACTGCCCTAGTCAGCGGGCTTATATTGCTTACGGAAGATGGTGGCTACGTAAGTGCTAGTGATGTTGAAGATGAATATGCCCTTGCTGCTAACATTGCAGGAGATTACGATGCTTACGGACGATGATGCTGTTTTTGCACAGAATGTCTCTACCGACCATGAAGCACTTATTGTACAATGCGTCTTGAGCACTCACATGGAGCAGGAATCGGACACAACGGAATAATCGTTTCAGACCTTCTTCATCGTCAAGGACTGTCGTTACGTGTCATCATCGACAGGGTAGTTGCACACAATTTGGTGAGCCACGACATGGTAATGAAGCTTCAACTTCCCACACGTGCGCATCCACACCCTTACCATGTGCAATGGTTCAACAATAGCGGTAAGGTCAAGGTAACACAAACTGCTCACATCAAATTTTCCATTGGTACATACTTCGGAGTTGCTGATTTTGATGTAGTACCAATGCAAGCATGTTCTCTGTTACTTGGTAGACCTTCGGAGTATGATACTGATGCTACACACCATGGTAGGAGCAATAAGTACACATTTATATAAAAGGAAAGAAAGTTACATTGCTTCCTATGACTCCTGCTGAAAATTGTGAAATTTGAACAAGAAAAAACATGCTAGGGACGCACAAAAAAGCAAACAACCTTCTGAAAATCAGCAAGTAGCTAAAACGCTTTAGAGGCAACAGAAAGATAAATTTGCTTCTTCCTTCGTTCATCACAAGTTATTAATCTGAAAGGACGTGTCATGCTTGCAACTAAAACTGACCTTGCTGAAATTTGTGATGATACTCCCATGATAATATGGCTTGATTTGCATGAACGTGTTGTTTTCACTTGAGAACATTCCTAGCTCTGTTCCTGTTGCAATCACTAAACCTTTTGCAGGAGTTTAACATGTTTTTCCTGCTGAGATACCACCCGGGCTGCCACCGAACGCGGCATCGAGCACCAAATTGATTTGATCCCGGGAGCGTCTCTTCCTAATCGTGCAGCGTACCGTACCAATCTAGAGGAGACAAAGAAATTGAGCGCCAAGTACAGGACCTTCTTGATCGTGGGTACATCCGTGAAAGCCTTAGTCCTTGTGCAGTACCCGTTCTTTTGGTGCCTAAGAAAAGATGGTAGTTGGCGCATGTGTGTTGATTGTCGTGCTATTATAATATACCATTCGATATCGACACCCTATTCCTAGATTGAATGACATGCTTGAGAGCTTAGTGGTGCCATTATCTTTACTAAGATCGATCTCCGTAGTGGCTACCACCAAATTCGCATGAAACTAGGTGATGAATGGAAAATTGCTTTTAAAACAAAGTTTGGATTATATGAGTGGCTTGTCATGCCTTTGGACTTACTAATGCACCTAGTACCTTCATACGCTTGATGAATGAAGTCCTACGGCACTTTATAGGACGCTTTGTGGTTGTATACTTTGATGATATCTTGGTTTATAGCAAGTCTCTCACTGAACATGTTGAACACCTACGTGCTGTTTTTTTCTATCCTCCGTGAGGCTAAAATGTTTGGTAACATTGAGAAGTGCACATTTTGCACGGATCGAGTTGTGTTTCTTGGATATGTTGTCACTTCACAGGGTATTGAGGTTGACGCGGCAAAGGTAGAAGCAATCAACAGCTGGCCGCAACCCCAAACTATCACACAGGTACATAGTTTTCTTGTCTTGCAGGTTTTCTACCGGCGTTTTGTGAAAGATTTCAGCACCATAGCCGGTTCTTTGCATGAGTTGACCAAGAAGGGAGTCACTTTTACTTGGGAACCAGCACAAGAACAAGCTTTTTCCACACTCAAGGATCGTCTTACACATGCACCTCTACTTCAGCTACCCGACTTCAGTAAGCCTTTTGAGTTAGAATGTGATGCTAGTGTTTTTGGAATAGGAGGTGTGCTGCTACAAGGAGCTAAACCCGTGGCCTATTTTAGTGAGAAATTACATGGTCCACAGTTGAATTATCTACCTATGATAAGGAATTATATGCCTTAGTGCGTGTGCTTGAAACTTGGCAACATTACCTTTTGCCTAAGGAGTTTATTATTCATTTGGATCATGAAGCATTGAAGCATATACGTAGTCAAGCAAATATCTGAATAAACGACATGCTAAATGGTAGAATTTATTGAGACTTTTCCATATATCATTAAGCATAAGAAAGGGAAAGATAATGTGATTGCCGATGCTTTATCTAGACGTTATACATTGCTTTCTCAACTTGATTATAAGATCTTTGGTTTAGAAACATGAAGGACATGTATGCTACTGATTTGGACTTCAAAGATGCTTTTGCAAATTGTACAGATGACCGTGCTTGGAACAAATATGTGCTGAATAATGGATATTTTTTCGTGCTAACAAGTTATGCGTGCCGGCTAGCTCTCTTCGCTTGTTGTTATTGCAGGAAGCACACGGTGGTGGTTTGATGGGTCATTTTGGATCAAAGAAAACCGAAGATGTGCTGTCCACACACTTCTATTGGCCTAGGATGAGACGAGATGTTGAGCGCTATGTGGCACGATGCACTACTTGCAATAAAGCTAAGTCCCGTCTAAACCCACATGGTCTTTATATGCCTCTGGCCGTTCCTAGTGTACCTTCGGAGGATATTTCTATGGATTTTGTGTTAGGATTACCTAGAACTAAGAGGGGGAGAGATAGTATTTTTGTGGTGGTAGATCGGTTCTCTAAAATGGCGCATTTTATACCTTGTCACAAGAGCGACGACGCTACCAATGTTGCTGATTTGTTTTTCAGAGAGGTTGTACGCTTGCATGGAGTTCCCAATACCATCGTTTCAGATCGTGATGCTAAATTCTAAGTCATTTTTGGAGGACGTTGTGGCATAAGTTGGGGACGAAGCTGCTGTTTTCTACTACTTGTCACCCACAAACGGATGGGCAAACGGAGGTCGTCAACCGCACATTGTCCACCATTTTGAGGGCTGTTTTGAAGACCAACTTGAAGCTCTGGGAAGAGTGTCTACCTCATATTGAGTTTGCATATAATAGGTCAGTACACTCCACTACTAAGGTAAGTCCGTTTCAAGTGGTCTATGGCTTTAATCCGTGTGCTCCCATTGATTTGCTACCATTACCACCATCTGAAAAATTGAATTTTGATGCTACTACACGTGCTGAATTATTGCTTAAGATGCATGAAACTACTAAAGAAAACATAGAGAAAATGAATGAGAAATATCGTGCTTATGGTAGTAAGGGTAGAAAAGAGATAACATTTGAACCGGGTGATCTTGTTTGGTTGCACTTGCGCAAGGATCGTTTTCCTGATTTGAGAAAGTCTAAATTAATGCCCCGTGCTGATGGTCCTTTCCGTGTGCTTGAGAAGATAAATGATAATGCATATAAACTTGAGTTGCCTGCAGCTTTTGGGGTTAGTCCCACATTTAACATTTCAGATTTAAAGCCCTATTTGGGAGATGACGATGAGCTTGAGTTGAGGACGACTCCAATTCAAGAGGGGGAGGATGATGAGGACATCACTTCACATGATACACACATGGAGCCTCCACCTACAATTCAATTACAAGACCAATCACACGCGCCCGTGCCCGTCGCTTGAACCATGAGGTTAATTCTTTCCTTAGCAACTATGTTAATATTTGTTTGGACGGGATGCTACTGAATACTAGTGATATTTTGTTGCTTAAGAACATGGGAGATGGAATAGAAGAGTTGGAGTTGAAGACGGAGTCGCACGGATGATTTGAAGTCAAGAATTCGTTGGTTCGGACAACATCGACCATCATGCACCAAAATGGTCATAACTTCCCCATACGAAGTCCGATTGGCGCGTTCTTGGACTTTTGGAAAGCTAAGGAGAAGATGGATCTTTTGGCGTTGGTTTCGCCTCTTTTGGAGTCTCGAGCCGTCCTGTGTGTTTGAAACAGTCCTGTGTGACAGAATTGGGCCATGTTGGCCCATAGTCCGAGTCTGTACATCTTCTAGCCCATAGTCCGAGTCTGTACGCCTTCTACAGGCTGCCCACGCCTTATATACTCATGCAAGCCGCCTTTAGGGTTAGGTTTTGCTTTGTTTGCATCTACACTTGTGTGTTTAGATCCCGCTCCTGCACCGGACCCATTGGCTGCTGCATCAGCATTTGTGAAACCTCTCCTCTTCATAGTTTATCTGTGATTTGGCATTCGACTTGTATCCTTCTTGTTCTTGCTTGTGTTCTTGGGTTCGCTTGCAGGAACTAGCCTTCGTGGCGAGGTCAATCGCGCCCTGCGTGGTTGATAACCAATGGAGACGGTGGTGTAGCGATTGCAAGGTTTTGATCCGCCGGACCGGAGCCTTGGATCGTCAACGTCGAGATTCTCCCCCCATCCAAGTTATCCTTTACCTAGCGGAAGATCGGGACCAGCCCCCCATTACAAGGCTAGAGTACTAGTGTACTGTTGCTACAGTGCAGTAGTACTACTTGCAACCGGCAAGAACTAGTACTCCTCTCGAGAAGAACAGAAACAACCGAAGCACAAAAACGTTCAGGAATAAATTTGCTGCCTGCAAACCAAAAACTGCAGAGCTATTAACTAGGTGCAGCTCACAGACAGCAGGAATAGAAGCATCCAGGCCAGAGAAAAACAAATCTGAGATGAACTCACAGGAAGCTTCCTCGCGGCGCCCACAAGCACAGGAGAGAGAACACGCAGGGAACAAAATGACCCAATGGAATATAAAATGATTTCAGCAAAAGGGTAGTCCAATCCTAGGGATTGGGGCCCTATTATAGGCTGCCCAATGGCCTAGAATATTACACCAGCCCCTTAGGGTTTTTACAGACGTTAAAAATAAAGGAAAAGACTCTACTGCCCTTAGGAATTTTTACAAACACGACTGACTGACTGTGGGCCTAGAGATACAAATGACTTATTCGGAAGCTAAGCTTTCATAGCGACTACGGCTTCTCTTCTGGACAGTCTGATACAGAATCAATGGTTGTCAGTTTTGCGCCGAAACTGACAAAGCCTCCACCGTCTTTGCACCAAGTACCCGGATTGGGCGGCCTGATTCCGCAGCCCTCTCAGCCCGGCAATCACTCACCGCCCGTTTACCTGAGTCAATCCTGGTCAACAGCCCAGTGGGTCTTCTGCTGCTCCTGGCCCATGTACCCAGATTGGGCCAGCCCGACTTCGCAACCTCCTCTGCCCGACAGTCGCTTGCTGCCCGTGTACCTGAGTCACACGTGGCCCATGAAACATCAGATCTCCTCTCTTCATCTGTCCTCTTTGACTATCGTTGACAATGACTCATCACCTCTAGAGCCATGAGGCCCACGCTATTCAGCATGGCTCCTCAATCTCCCCCTTGATGAGTGCATTGTCAACACTTCATTTCTTCAGCTCTTCAGTGCCTGCGAACAACTGTGGAAACACGAAAACAAAGCACAAGAAAACAAAGAAGAAGAAAATAAGGTAAAAGTTTAACCATATGACCAAAGCCGAACAAAAGCAAGAAGCGGTCATTATGGTTAACCAAAGGTAAAAGCTCAGAATGAGTGCGATTTCAGAAACATCAACAAGGATATCAAAAGAGTAAGTGAGACAAAAACTCCCGCTCGAACTCTTATCCCAAAATTTCTCCCCCTTGTTGTCAAGTGAACTCATCAAGCACTCAAAAGAGACACAGACTCCCCCTAAAACGCAACTCCCCCTCAAAATATGCAATGAATGGTACTGGGGTGCATGAGGAGTGAATAAAGCACGCTTCTCAGATATGATTGACTGCAATTACAACATCTAACAGATACAGCAAAAGACATACTGTTAACGATACATGGCATGATCAGTGCAACAGATGATATCTAAAGAAAGTCATTAGCACACATGTTCAATTTTGCAAACAAAAGCATCACCATATTTTCCAGTTAATAAGCAAGGTAAAACATGAGATGTAAAAGCTAACTGATATCTACCAAGATAAGCATTGTCCAAAACGAAGTTCTTCAGCAAACTTGTTATCATTTCAATTTTCAGGCTTTTTCTTTTCTCTTTTTCATTTATGCCAGGGGTTATTTGCATGTCAAACCTTATGCTGACCGACCAAGTCAAGCCTAGGCCAGATCTGGACCATCAGAAGCTTAAGACAGTGGTCTTGGCATACACTACATTGTCCTAGTTCATACCAAAGTGCTATGGTACGCAGTCCAGAACAATGCAATGCGACAAAGCAAACCCACCTAGTTCTTTGCAAGTAATGCATAAAGAGGCATGGAATTTTCATTTTTCTTGATTTTCCATCATTTTTATAGCACATTTCCATGTTTTAAAGCAGAAAGATGTCCAAGTTGCATATCGGCATCTATGTGAGGAACGAGCTACAAGGTATGTAACAGATAACAAAAACACTCAGCCTACACATGCTAGTTACCAGAAGCAATGGTGATCATTTTTCAAGTTTAAAGCATAAAAGCCATGCATATGACAGATATCAGACATATCAAGTGAACTGAACAAAAGCATGATCATTGACAAGTATTCAAAAGCATGTACCAGCTAGAAAAAGTAAAGCAGTTCAATCATATAACAGAAGCAGCTCAAAAGTGTGATATGTGAATATGCAAGATATGAACACACACAAAAAGACTCAAGAAAAGAGTAAAGAAGAAAGAAAACTAACGCCAAATATCCTAGAAAGGATACACAACACCCAAATCCCCTCGTAAACGCTCAAAGGTAGACTGATCTAGGGGTTTGGTGAAAATGTCAGCCAACTGATGATGGGTATCAACATGAACAAGGTCAATGACACCTTTGTCGTATTGATCCCGCAGAAAATGAAAGCGCACATCAATGTGTTTGGTTTTTGAATGGAGACAAGGGTTTTTCCCTACACTAATTGCACTGGTGTTGTCGCAAAACAAAGGAACTCTGGTAGGAAAGAATAACCCAAAATCTCGCAGAGTGGAAATCATCCAAACTAACTGTGAGCAGCAGCTACATACTCAGCCTCAGTGGTCGAAAGAGCAACTCCAGATTGCTTTCGAGAAGACCAAGAAACAAGAGAAGAACCGAGAAACTGGCAAGTACCGCAAGTCGACTTGCGATCCAACCGGCACCCACCAAAATCGGCGTTTGAAAAGCCAGATAAATCAAGAGATGATGATGCTGAATAATAAAGACCGAGATCAGGCGCATAAGTGAGATACCTAAAAATGCGCTTGACAGCCTACCGATGAGACGTGCGTGGTGAAGACTGAAAACGCGCGCAAAGTCCCACGGCGAACTGAATGTCCGGCCTAGTCGCCGTTAAGTACAACAGCGAACCAATCATCCCTCGAAACTCTCTCTCGTTGACCTTGACGCCGGTCTCATCCTTTTCCAGGCACCCAGATGTGCCCATCGGGGTCATCTGCGGCTTCAATTCACCACCAAAGTCAAATTTTTTCAACATGTCACGAGTGTACTTACCTTGGTGGATGAAGGTGCCGTCCTTGGTCTGCTTGATCTGGAGCCCTAAGAAATACTTGAGCTCACCCATGAGGCTCGTCTCAAACTCACTGTGCATCTGCTCAGAAAACTTGGACACAAGAGAGTCAATAGTACCGCCAAAGATAATATCATGCACGTAAATCTGAGCGACTAAATAATCTAAAGCATCTCTGAGCAAGAAAAGAGTTTTATCCACCGAACCCATCACAAAGCCCTTCCCCAACAAAAATTGCTTCAACCCGTATAAAGCCTTTTGCAGCTTAAAAACATGTCGAGGAAACTTAGGGTTATCAAAACCGGGGGGGCTGCCTAACATAAACTTCCTCCTCTATGAACCCGTTTAGAAAAGCACTCTTAACGTCCATTTGAAAAAGCTTAAAACCCTTTGAAGCGGCAAAAGCTAAGAGAATGTGAATGGACTCAAGACGGGCAACAGGGGCGAAAGTTTCTTCAAAATCAATACCCTCTTTCTGGCAAAAACCCTGGGCAACTAATCAAGCCTTGTTGCACACCACAACCCCATCTTCACCTTGCTTGTTCTTGAACACCCACTTGGTGCCTATGGGGTTGCATCCAGGTGGCGGCTCAACTAGTGTCCAAACCCGATTATGGACAAAATTCTCAAGCTCTTCTTGCATAGCATTAATCCAATTAGAATCAGAAATAGCATGAGAAACATCTCTAGGCTCAAAAGATGCAACAAAGGCAGATTCGGAAAACACAGCAAGAGAGTTACCAGATGAACGCAAAGTCCTTTTAGTCAAATCACCGATGATGAGCTCTGAGGGGTGATCACGCTGAACTGCTCAGGTTCCCTGGTGATCTGAAGTCACCTCACTGGAGTCAGCAGCTGGCACCTCTAGACTCGACTGAGGGGGCTCGATCGAAGTGGAAGAAGTGATCAGAGGTCCGCCCTCGACCTCAGTCGAAGTATCAGAAGGTGTGGGCTCTACGGGAGATGCAGAAGGCCCACCCTCATCAGCAACTGGAGTATCCTCATCTTCCTCGAAGATGGACTCTCCGAGCTCATCATCACCAGAAAGCTCAAAAGAAGGAGGTCAAAGAAGGCATGGATTCGTCAAATGAAACTTCGCAAGTCTCGACAAGCTGCTGGGAGTCGAGGTTCCAAACACGAAAGCCTCGCGAATGTAAAGCATAACCAAGAAAAACTCCATCCCAGCAACGAGACTCAAACTTGTCCAGATGCCCTCCCTTCTTGAGCACAAAGCACTTGCAGCCAAACGCTCGCAAGTGGCTCACCTTGGGTTGTCTGCCAAAACTGCAACTCATACGAAGTCTTACCTAAGTAAGCTCAAAGAAAATTGCGGTTGACCAGATAGCAAGCCGTGTTCATGGCTTAAGCCCAAAAACGCCTAGGAGTCCTGTGCTCATCGAGCATCGTCCTGGCCATCTCGACTAGCGTGCGGTTCTTTCGTTCCACAACGTCGTTCTGTGGGGGAGTGTGAGGAGCAGAAAACTGATGGTCAAGACCCTGATCACTACAGAAGCTGACGAACTGAGAGTTCTTGAACTCAAGCCGTTATCGGAGCGAATTGCTCGCATCCGACCATTGTTCTCATTCTTCAGCTTCAAAATTAGGTCATGAACAAACTAAAATGTTTCATCCTTCGACTCCAAAAAGAAAACCCACGAGAATCGAGAAAAGTCGTCAACAATGACAAGCGCGTACCACTTCCCACCGAGCTAGACCAACAGTGTCCCAAATGTAAAACCTCGCCTGGAAACGAAGTCATCACCTGAGTCACAGGTGAGTGGTGATGCGGCAACCATTTTCCCATGACGACAGGGATGACACACTAGATCTTTCTCCATTTTTAGCTTGGGCAATCCTCGGATGAGGTCCATAGAGCTTAACCTGACTAGCAGATCAAAACCCAAATGACCTAACCTCCTATGCCACATCCAGAGCTCAGAAGAAGATCCAGCAATCAAACACTGAGAAGGGCCAAAAGTAACTAGAGAAGTCAATTCGAAAAACTTTACCGAAAGGTAAAATCGGCAAATCAAGACCTTTAGAATCAACCATAGAAGAGTTGCCCTTCTTAAAACACACCTCCAAACCATCCTCAAGAAGTTGTGAAACAGAAATCAAATTAAGTTCAAGTTTCTAACCAAAGTAACGTTCTTTGAAGAAAAATGGTCTGAAATGCGAATTGAGCCTATGCCACTTACCTTTCCCTTGGACCACTGTTTCCCGAATATAATGTACTCTTTGGATCTCGGGGAGTGAGACTGGAAAACCATCTGCGATGTCCCGTCATGTGGTGAGAGCATCCTGAGTCCATGATCCAAACGTCCTCCAGTCCCCGATCCTGCACAATCAGTGGCTGTAAGTGGGAGCAAATGGTCCGGCACCAGGTTTAGCAAAAGAGCTAAGCCAGTGTCGAGCCATCTGCTCAAAGACAGAAAATAGAAATCATAATGAGAGTCTGGACCAAAATGCGACTCAAAGTGCGGTCTTCGGTTCTGCCCTAAAGACTCCGGCCACGATGTCCAGGACCGTAGCCAATACGGCCTAGAGCTCTGCCGAAGCGAACACCACCATCTGGAGCACGGGCATGAAGGTCATTTCCCCTACCACCAACTACACGACGCGGCCTGGCCTCCAGCCTCTCCCCGCGTCGAGGAACCCGCAGTCTACCACCCTGCTGGTAGAACTGCTCCTGATCACCACGAGCTCTCTCTGCTCTCTCAACCCGCTTCATCTGAAGCAAAACTCTGCAAGATGCCCGTCTCTCTGACAGTACTCACATGATAGATGGGCTTCTTGGGATGTGGTTGAGGCTTGGGGTTCTTGGGCTTAGCGGTGTTCGGTGTAGTCTTCTTGGGTTGAGAGGGTCCAGGAAGAGAGTCAAGAGAAGTGTGAAGGTTTTTGGGCTTTGGAACCCAGATAGGTTTCTTGGGTGGAGCTTTTGGTGGTTCATGATCACTCCATCCTTGGGCTGACAAGCCTGGGAAGACTCAGTGGAATGGGTTCTTGGGATATCTCTGCTCAGGAGTCATTTTACTCCACTCCACTGCCCCGCTAATGGCACTCTCAAAGTCAGCCTTGGTGTAGGTTGTAACCTACCCAAACCCATCCTGCCTCTTGAACTGTTGGATCATCATGCCGAGCTGTGGCTCCCTGGCACTGATCCAACTCAGGATAGAACGGAGGTAAAAGTTCTCATTCTGAGAATCACCTAGCTCCTTTCTTAAGGAAGCTAGTACCTCCACCTGAGACAAGCAGGTCTCACACTCGCTATCTACCTGGACAGACTTCTCAGCTTTTAGCTTAATCAACTCAAGTCTAAGAGACAGACAGTTCTCACAGACAGTGGGTGGAACTGACAGTGTCTCAAGCTCTAGCCTAGTCTACGCAAGCTCATCTCTCACTCTCTCCAAATCACCCAAATGCACATCGCCCTTGGCTTTCAGCTCAGCTAAGACGGCTAGATGAGATGGGCATCAGCACAGGGTGTGACGACAGTGGCTTGAGCATCTTTTAGCTCTAGCTGAGCGCTTTCAAGCTCAGTGGCAAAAGCGTCCCTCTCATCAACCCTTTCTGTGTACCTGGACTTCAGAGTCGACAGGTCATACAGAAGCACCTCACACTTCGGACACTCACTGCTATCACCCCAGCAAGGGGAAGAAGATAGACTCTCAATTCTGTCGTTGGCTACGGCAAGCTCACTCTCTAACTCATCTATCCTCTTCTTGACCCCCCTAAGCAGTTTTTCCCGATACTTTAACTCCTGACGATTGCTCTCAAGTAAATCAACAATTTCATGCTCATAAGATGATACCTTTTCGTTGTCGTCGTCGGAGTCATCGGAGGAGCTCTTTTCTTCCTTATCCCCAAGAGGCCATTGAGCAGAAGCTCTTGCGGGATCTTCGGCGCTGGTGTGAGTGGCTCTTCGGTCTGTCCCCGAAGCCATGAAGCAGAGGCCTGCCGGATCATCCTTGTCCTTCCCCTTCTTGATGACGATCTCCTCATCGCTTGAGCTCGATGAATAGGAAGAAGACGTGGACTACCTGCAGTAGCTCTTCTCCATCTCGGCGAAGAAGTCCTTGTCGCGCTTCTTGTTCTCCGGTAGTCCTTCAGGGCCTTCTTGAAGAATCTAGTCTTCGGCTTGCCCTTGTTGAAGGAAGAGCTGTCGTGCTTGCCGGAGTCGTGGAAGCCACCACTGGTGCCCTTCTTGTGTCCATTGCGCTTGGGGCAGTCGGCGATGAAGTGTCCTGGATCACCACACTCAAAGCACCCGGATTTTGTGTCGTGTCTTTTGAACATTCTCTTGTCATAAACACAACGCACCCAGTTGTTAAAAAGACACAAATCATCATCTCCAAAAGACTCAAGATGGTCCTCAGTGATAGACACCAAAGAGAACCTAGCACAGCTCATAGAAGAAGGATCAACAGAAGGTGTAGAAAGGGGCCAGGGACTTTGATCCAGAGCCAGTGAGATTGATCTCAGCTGGATATCAACCTCAGTGGCCTTCAGCTTGCTAAACAACTTAGAAATGGTCAAGGTATCATAAGAAGTGCTCTCAACAATAGAAGATACCTTGATCTCCCAGATCTTTGGGTCCAAGGTATTGAGAACCTTGAGCGCCTAC
Organism: Zizania palustris; assembly: GCA_019279435.1. Taxonomy (NCBI): domain Eukaryota; kingdom Viridiplantae; phylum Streptophyta; class Magnoliopsida; order Poales; family Poaceae; genus Zizania; species Zizania palustris. The sequence goes on from JAAALK010001863.1 coordinate 14,055, forward strand.
TCGTGATCTGAGACTAACTGAGCACCCTCAGCCTTGTTGTCCCGAAGCTTGTTTATGATCGATTGAAAACGACCAAACAAAGCTTCAACAGATTCACCCGGATTTTGTGTGAAGTTCTCGTACTCACGCCGGTACATCTGATAGAGCCGAGCCTTGACCTGGGTTGTTCCCTCATGGTGTGCCTTGAGGGTAGCCCAGATCTCTCTCGTAGTGGAGAGATGGCTCACACGCTCAAACTCAGTCGGACCTAAACAAGAAAAAAGAATGTTCACAACTTTACTATTGCTCAGATGCTGGGCAATGATACCAGGAGTACCATGCTCAGCAAATGGCAATATGACAAACGTATCATGAATGCAAATGTCCCATATGTCCGAGCCTTGGCTCATAAGATAGGCTCGCATGCGAGTCTTCCAATAGTTATAGCCATAGGCTTCCAATGACGGGACCTTGCCAGGGGAAGTCATGATCACTACTGGGGTTTAGAACCGGTTAAGGTATGGAAAAACCCTAATCAGGCTCTGATACCACTTGTAGGACCGAAAGTAGAGACCAGAGGGGGGGGTGAATGGACGCCTTAAAAATTCTTTCGAATCAATGACCTGCTCCCAATACCCAATGCACCTCAAAAGACTAAGCAGCAAAGTATGAACAGATTGCCTAAGTCTAAAGGTATCTAGCCTAGAAGCAACAGATGATAAAAACAGCGAAACACCAAAGCAGTGCCCCTAGGTAGATAAACAAAGATATTCAAGACATGGCAGGTTAAACTTCTCAATGGATGATCTAAGTATAAATAAAGTGAGATGAGAAGTTACTGTTCAAATCTTTCTCCTGATCGGAACTTGGCGAAGCCTGCTTCACTGGACGAAGCCTACTTCGCTGGACGAAGCCTGCTCGAGGTCAGTGGCGAAGTCTGGCGAAGGCTGTTGTGAAAGTGCTGAAGGTTTGTTGTCATATCCTAGTTCAAGTGCGACTGAGAGCGAAGTATGCTTCGAAGCTAAGTAGACAGTGTCGAAGCTTGCTTCGAACATTGTACTTTGAAGCCTATCCTTCGACAGAAAGCTTCGAACACGATGCACAGAAAAACGACCTTCGAAAAATAATCGAAGCCAAACACACAGCAGCAAGGTCAACCGAAGCCTACACGGTTATCTTCGAAGCTAGCAATATCGAAGTATGACCTTCGAACCACAGGACAAGCTTCGAATCGAAGTATGCTGATGTTGACACACAAGAAGTCGAAGCCTACAACCATACTTCGAGAAAACAAACTTTGAACTCACACACTGAGACCTTCGAAACCAGATAGCTGCACACTCCGAGCGAAGTCTATCAGAGAGATATGCTCCGACGCCAACTTTGAAGCCTGTCAAAGTATTGACTTCGAAGAACTCAAGTCGGAGTACACCTTCGCAAAGACGGTCGAAGTATGACAAGCTAATCAACACTAAGCACAAAAACATACTACGAAGCTAGGATCACAGTACACAAAACAAAGTCGAAGTTTAAGCGAAGCCTTTTAAACAAAATATCAGATCGGAGCCTACCTCACGAAGCTGAGGGACTTTCGAACAGAGAAGGGACTTCGCCAGAAAAAACAGCGAGAAAGGCACTTTGCCCGGTCTACTCGATCAAAAGCAACATAGTAAAAGCAAGGCTAGAGTACTAGTTGTACTGTTGCTACAGTGCAGTAGTACTACTTGTAACCAGCAAGAACTAGTACTCCTCTCGAGAAGAACAGAAGCAAACCAAAGCACAAAAACATTAGGAATAAATTTGCTGCCGCAAACCAAAAATTGCAGAGCTATTAACTAGGTGCATCACACAGACAACAGGAAAGAGAAGCATCCAGGCCAGAGAAAAACAAATCTGAGATGAACTCGCAGGAAGCTTCCTCGCGGCGCCCACAAGCACAGGAGAGAGAACATTCAGGGAACAAAATGACCCAATGGAATAGAAAATGATTTCAGCAAAAGGGTAGTCCAACCCTAGGATTTGGGCCCTATTATAGGCTGCCCAATGGCCTAGAATATTCCACCAGCCCATTAGGGTTTTTACAGACGCTAAAATAAAGGAAAAGACTCTACTGCCCTTAGGAATTTTTACAGACACGACTGACTGACTGTGGGCCTAGAGATACAGATGACTTATCCGGCAAGCTAAGCTTTCATAGCGACTACGGCTTCTCTTCTGGAAAGTCCGATACAGAATCAACGGTTGTCAGTTTTGCGCCGAAACTGACAAAGCCTCCACCGTCTTTGCACCAGGTACCCGGAATGGGCTGGCCCGATTCCGCAGCTCTCTCAGCCTGGCAATCACTCACCGCCCGTGTACCTGAGTCAATCCTAGTCAACAGCACAGTGGGTCTTCTGCTGCTCCTGGCCCATGTACCCGGATTGGGCCAGCCCGACTTCGCAGCCTCCTCTGCCCGACAGTCGCTTGCCTGCCCGTGTACCTTGAGTCACACACGTCCCATGAAACAACAGATCTCCTCTCTTCATCTGTCCTCTTTGACTATCGTTGACAATGACTCATCACCTTTGGATCCATGAGGCCCCACGCTATTCAGCATGGCTCCTCGCCTTCTTGTGGCCATTGCGCTTGGGCAGTCGGTGATGAAATGTCCTGGGTCACCACACTCAAAGACAAGGTTGTTAAACATGACTTTGAACATTCTCTTGTCATAAACCACGACACACCCGGTTGTTAAAAAGACCCAGGTCATCATCTCCTAATGACTCGAGCTGGTTCTCAGTGATAGACATCAAGGAGAACCCAACACAACTCATAGAGGAGGGGGTCAGCAGAAGGTTTAGCAAGAGCCAAGGACTTTGATCCAGAGCCAGTGAGATTTGATCTCAACTGGGTATCAACCTTAGTGGCCTTCATCTTGCTAAACAACTCAGAGATGGTCAAGGTATCATAAGATGTGCTCTCAATGATAGGAGGATACCTTGATCTCCTAGATCTTAGGGTCCAAGGTATGGAGAACCTTGAGCGCATGCTCATGATCTGAGACTAACTGAACACCCTCGGCCATGTTGGCCCGAAGCTTGTTGATGATCACACTGAAAACGACCAAACAAGGCTTCAACAGATTCACCGGGGTTCTGTGTGAAATTCTCATATTCACGCCGGTAGGTCTGAAAGAGCCGAGCATTGACCTGAGCTGTCCCCTATGGTGTGCTTGGAGGGTAGCCCCGATCTCTCTCGCAGTGGTGAGATGGCTCACGTTGCTCAAATTCAGTGGGACCTAATCCAGAAAACAAAATGCTCACTGCTTTGTTGTTGTTCAGATGCTGGGCGATAATATCAGGGGAA
>JAAALK010001863.1:18378-113817 GCA_019279435.1 Zizania palustris
GCATGCATGCGCATGACACACTAGCTGTTGTGGCTGCTGCGGCTGATGCCTACAGATCTAGGATGCTACACCACCTACAACCTATGCAGCTAGAGTTGCTATGCACAAACCTCAAAGAACGAGCCGAAGCGAGAAGAAAAGAAAACGTGGCTTAAGACTGCGATGAGAAAAGACAGTAGCGCAAAAACAAACCAGAAGAATAAAATGGTGATGGCGGCTGATTGGTTCGGATGAACATCACGCAAACGACCGAGAAGATACCGGCGGCGGAGAAACTCAGGAATGAACAAAAAAGTGACCCGATATTTGGTAAAGTGTTTTCTGAAATGGGTAACCCTAAACCTAGGGATTGGGTCCCTATTATAAGCAGCCCAATAGCCTAGGAATATTCCATGAGACCCTTAGGGTTTTTACAAACGCTGAAATAAATGGAAAAGACCAAACTGTGCTTAGGATATTTTTACAGACTCGATAGTAAACTCCTATTTATAGATGACTTATCCGGAAGCGGAGCTTTCGTAGCGACTACCGCTTCACTTCAGGACGGTCCGATCCAAGATCAGCGGTCGTTAGTTTTGCGCCGAAACTGACAAAGCGTCCACTGACTTTGCACCAGGTACCCGGATTGGGCCGGCCCGATTCCGCAGGTCTCTCTACCCCGCAATCACTCGCCGCCCGTGTACCTGAGTCAATCCTGGTCAACAGCCTAGTGGATCCTCTGCTGCTCCTAGCCCATGTACCCGGATTGGGCCAGCCCAACTTCGCGACCCCTCTGCCCGATAGTCGCTCGCTGCCCATGTACCTGAGTCACACGCGGCCCAAACGCAGCAGGTCTTCTCCTCTTTCCAGTCCTCTTTGACTATCGTTGACAATGACTCATCACATCTGGATCCATGAGGCCCACACTCTTCAGCATGGCTCCTCAATTTCCCCTTGATGAGTGTATTGTCAACACTTCTCTTCATCAGCTCTCCAGTACCTGCGAACACATGAGGAAACACGAAAACAAAGCACAAGAAAACAGAGAAGAAGAAAATAAAGTAAATGTTTAACCCTAATGACCAAAAGCCGAACAAAACAAGAAGCGGTCATTATGGTTAACCAAAGATAAAAGATCAAAAACGAGTGCAATCTCAGAATCATCAACAAGGATATCAAAAGAGTAAGTACAAACGGGACAAAAACGCCCCCTAAAACAAATCCCAGAGAAAGACAAACTCCCCCTTAAACTCTTCTCCCAAAATTTCTCCCCCTTGTTGACAACTGAACTCATCAAGCGAGACTAAATGCACTGAAAAGAGACATAGACTCTGCCTGAAATGCAACTCCCCCTCAAAATACGCAATGAATGCAACTGGGGTGCAGGTGAAGTGAAGAAAGCATGCTTCTCAGATATGATTGACTGCAATTTACAAAATCTAGCAGGTATAGCAAAGGACATACTGTCTAAGACACATGGCATGATGAGCGCAACAGATGATATCCAAAGAAAGTCATTCGCATGCATTTTTCAATTTTTGCAAACAAAAGTATCACCACATTTTCCAGTTGACAAGCAAGGTAAAACATGAGATGCAGAAGCTAACTGATATCTACCAAGATAAGCATCGTCGAAAACAAAGTGCTTTAGCAAACTTGTTATCATTTAAATTTTCAGGCTTTTTCTTTTTCCTTTTTCATTTTTGCCAGGGGTTATTTGCATGTCAAACCTTATGCTAACCGACCAAGTCAAGCCTAGGCCAAAACTAGACCATCAGAAGCTTAAGACATTGGTCTTGGCATACACTACATTGTCCTAGTTCATACCAAAGTGCTATGGTAAGAAGTCCAGAACAATGCAATGCAACAAAGCAAACCCACCTGGATCATTTCAAACTCAAGCATAAAAAGGCATGGAATTTTCATTTTTATGATTTTTCATCATTTTTATAGCACATTTTCCATATTAAAAGCATAAAGATGTCCAAGTTACATATTTGCAACTAAGTCAGGAACTAGCTACAAGGCATGTAACAGATAGCAAGAGCATTCAACCTACACATGCTTGTTACCAGAATCAATGGTGATCATTTTTCAATTTTAAAGCATAAAAGCCATGCATATGACACATAACAGACATATCAAGTGAACTGAATCAAAGCATGATCATCGACGAGTAATCAAAAGCATGTACTAGCTAGAATAAGTAAAGCAGTTCAATCATATAACAGAAGTAAGCTCAAAGTGTGATATTTGGATATGCATGATATGAACACACACAAAAAGACTCAAGAAAAGAGTAAAGAAGAAAGAAAAATTGACGCAAAATATCCTAAAAAGGATACACAACACCAAATCCCCTTGTAAACACTCAAAGGTAGACTGATCTAGGGGTTTGGTGAAAATGTTAGCCAACTAATGATGAGTATCAACATGAACAAGGTCATTGACACCTTTCTCATATTGATCCCTCAGAAAGTGAAAGCGCACATCAATGTGTTTGGTTTTTGAATGGAGACAAGGGTTTTTTCCTACACTAATAGCACTGGTGCTGTCGCAAAACAGAGGAACTCGGGTAGGAAAGAACAACCCAAAATCTCGCAAAGTGGAAATCATCCAAACCAACTGTGAGCAGCAGCTAGCAGTAGCTACATACTCAGCCTCAGTGGTCAAAACAACAACTCCATACTGCTTTCGAGAAGACCAAGAAACAAGAGACGAACCAAGAAACTGGCAAGTACCGGAAGTCGACTTGCGATCCAACCGGCACCCACCAAAGTCAGCGTCCGTAAAAGCCAGATAAATCAAGAGATGATGATGCTGAATAGTAAAGACCTAAATCGGGCGCATAGGTGAGATACCTAAAAATGCGCTTGACAGCTTGCCGATGAGACGTGCATGGTGAAGACTGAAAGCGCGCGCACAGTCCTACGGCGAACTGTATGTCTGGCCTCGTCGCTGTCAAGTATAGCAGCGAACCAATCATCCCTCAAAACTCTCTCTCATTGACCTTGACGCCGCTCTCGTCCTTGTCCAGGCCCCCAGATGTGCCCATTGGGGTCATCTGTTTCTTTAGCTCTCCACCAAAGTCAAAATTTTTAAACATGTCTCGAGTGTACTTACCTTGGTGGATGAAGGTGCCGTCCTTGGGTTGCTTGATCTGGAGCCCTAAGAAGTACTTGAGCTCACCCATGAGGCTCATCTCAAACTCGTTGTGCATCTGCTCAGAAAACTTGGACACAAGACCATCAGTAGTACCGCCAAAGATAATATCGTCCACGTAAATCTGAGCGACTAAGAAATCTGATGCATCTCTAAGTAAGAAGAGAGTTTTATCCACAGAACCCATTACAAAGCCCTTCCCCAACAAAAACTGCTTTAACCGGTCATACCAAGCCCTGGGGGCTTGCTTCAGACCGTATAAACCTTTTTGCAGCTTAAAAACATGTCGAGGAAACTGAGGGTTCTCAAAACCAGGGGGCTGCCTAACATAAACCTCCTCCTTTCTGTACCTGTTCAGGAAAGCACTCTTGACGTCCATTTGAAAAAAGCTTAAAACCCTTCGAAGCGGCTAAAGCGAAAAGAATGCGAATGGACTCAAGACGGGCAACAAGGGCGAAAGTTTCTTCAAAATCAATACCCTCCTTTTGGCAAAAACCCTGGGCAACTTATCGAGCTTTGTTGCACACCACAACCCCATCTTCACCTTGCTTGTTCTTGAACACCCACTTGGTGCCTATGGGGTTGCATCTGGGTGGCAGCTCAACCAGTGTCCAAACCCGATTGCGGACAAAATTCTCAAGCTCTTCTTGCATAGCATTAATCCAGTTTGAGTCAGAAAGAGCATGAGAAACGTCTTTGGGCTCAAAAGATGCAACAAAAGCAGATTCAGCAAACACAGCAAGAGAGTTAATAGACGAACACCAAGTCCTCTCAGACAAATCACCGATGATGAACTCTGAGGGGTGATAACGCTGAACTGCTTGGGATCCCTAGTGATCTAAAGTCACCTCTCCGGAGTCAGTAGCTGGCACCTCTAGACTCGACCGAGGGGGCTCGATCGAAATGGAAGAAGTGATCAGAGGTCCGCCCTCGTCCTGTGTCGAAGTCTCAGAAGGTGTGGGTTCAGCAGGATGTGCAGAAGGCCCACCCTCATCAGCAGCTGGAGTGTCATCATCTTCCTCGAAGATGGACTCTCCGAGCTCACCATCTCGTGAAAGCTCAAAAGGAGTCAAAGAAGGCAAAGACTCATCAAACGAAACCTCGCAAGTCTCGACAAGCTGCTGTGAATCGAGGTTCCAAACACGGAAGCCTCGAGAATGCAAAGCATAGCCAAGAAAAACTCCGTCCCAGCAACGAGACTCAAATTTGTCCAAATGCCCTCCCTTCTTGAGCACGAAGCACTTGCAGCCAAACGCTCACAAGTGGCTCACCTTGGGCTGTTGTAGGACCGAAAGTAGCGACGAGAGGGGGGTGAATGGGCGCCTAAAAATTCTTCCGAATCAATGGCCTACTCCCAACACCCAACGCACCTCAAAAGACTTAGCAGGAAAACGCGAGCAGATCGTCAACGCATAAAAGTATCTAGCCTATAAACGAACGTTGTCCTAGACATAGAGACACCAACACAGTGCTCATAGGCAGATAAACAAAGCAATTAAAACATGGGCAGATCAAGGTTCACAGAAATAAACCATCACATCAATTAATCTGAGTGCATGCAAAAAGAGATGGAAGATTACTGTGCAAAGTTTGTCTCCTGTTTGAAACTTGATGAAGCCTATACGGTGCGAAGCCTGTAGATGACGAAGCTTGCTTCGAGGTATGCAGTGTCGAAGCCTGCTTCGAAGTTGACCGTCCTGAAGAATGCTTCGAAAGCTTTGTACTGAGGCTATTGATGTGAACAGCGAAGCCTGTCCTAAGTATGCCTCGGGTTCGTCATACTTCGGAGCTACGAAGCCTAGCTCAGGAAAAATAGAGATTCGAAGCCAACAAAAATCGAAGCATGAAATACATGTCTCGAGTGTACTTACCTTGGTGGATGAAGGTGTCGTCCTTGGGTTGCTTGATCTGGAGCCCTAAGAAGTACTTGAGCTCACCCATGAGGCTCATCTCAAACTCGCTGTGCATCTGCTCAAAAAACTTGGAAACAAGACCATCAGTAGTACCGCCTGTAGGACCGAAAGTAGCGACCAGAGGGGGGGGTGAATGGGCGCCTTAAAAATTCTTTCGAATCAATGGCCTGTTCCCAATACCCAACACACCTCAAAAGACTACGCAGCAGAAAAATAAACAGAAGGCCTAAGTCTAAAGGTTTCTATCCTAGAAGCAACTGATGATAAACAGTGTAAATCTAAAGTAGTGCAACTAGGCAGATGAACAAGTTGTAACAGGCCTAAACTTCTCAATAAAAAGATCTATGAAAGTATAAGATGAAAAGAGAAGTTACTGTCCAAAGTTGTCTCCTGTTCGGTACTTGGCGAAGCCCCCTTCGTACGTCGAGGTATGCTTCGGAGGTTGGTGACGGAGCCTGTCCGAAATGCCGAAGGTGTCACTGTCTAGCCTAGTTCAAAGTGGTAAGAAGCGAAGTGTACTTCGGAGCGAAGTAGAACAGTGCCGAAGCCTGATTCGAAGTATGTACTTCGAAGACAGGACTTCGAACACAACTTCGAACCAAGAGCTTCGAAGCCCAACCTTCGAACAGAAGACTTCGAACACAACACACAAACAGACAACCTTCGAACAAAGAAGCGAAGCCTGTCACGCGACAGAAAAACAAGTCCGAAGCCAATGCTCTACTTTCGAAAAGAGCAAGCTCCGAAAAGAGAGGCGAAGGGTGACACGCTGCACAGAAGTCAGTGAGATGCCAAACGGAGCTACAGGGTTCGGACCCAACTTCGAAACTTGTCAAAGTATGAACTTCGAACAGATAGGGCCGAAGACCCTTCGCACTAATGTTCGAAGTATGTAATGCTGTCGATCAGAAAACTGCTTCGAAACTTAGCAACGCAGAACACAAAACAAAGTTCGAAGATTGAAGCGAAGCCTTCGAGTATGGTTTAGATCGAAGCCTGCCTCACGGAGCTGAGGGGCTTCGAACAGAGAAGGATGACTTCGCAGAAAACAGTCAAAAAGCAATTTACTTCAATCTGCCTCGATCAAAAAGGCAGAACAGTAGAGGGTAAAAAGCTGGCAGCAAGTACTGTAGCTACAGTAGTAGTACTACTTGCAACAACAAGAACTAGTACTACTTCTCACGAAGAACACACGCAAGAGATGGACATTCTCAGGAATAAAATCAGCACTGCTCACCCAATCGAAGCTTCTTGAATCAGTGGAATAAATGCACAAGCTTCAGCAAAGACAGGGAAATCAATCTCACAGAAGTAAAATAAATGCACATCAACCAGGGAAGAACAGGGCCTGGCGGCGGCGCACACAGGAGAGAGAGAGGAACCGTGAGAGACAAAATGACCCAATGAATGATGCAAAAGTGATTTCTAGAAGGGTAGTCCAAACCCTAGGGATTGGGGTCCTATTTATAGGCAGCCCAAACACTAGGAATATTCTACCAGCCCCTTAGGGTTTTTACAGACTCAAAAATAAAGGAAAAGACTCTACTGCCCTTAGGAATTTTTACAGACACAACTGACTGATTGTGGGCCTAGAGATACAGATGACATATCCGGAAGCTAAGTTTTCGTAGCGACTACGGCTTCTCTTCTGGACAATCGGATACAGAATCAACGGTTGTCAGTTTTACGCCGAAACTGACAAAGCCTCCACCAGCTTTGCACCAGGTACCCGGATTGGGCCGGCCCGACTCCGCAGCTCTCTCAGCCCGGCAATCGCTCACCGCCCGTGTACCTGAGTCAGTCCTGGTCAACAGCCCAGTGGGTCTTCTACTCCTTCTGGCCCATGCACCCGGATTGGGCCAGCCCGACTTCACAGCCTCCTCTGCCCGACAGTCGCTCGCTGCCCATGTACCTGAGTCACACGCAGCCCATGAAACAGCAGATCTCCTCTCTTCTACAGTCCTCTTTGACTTTCGTTGACAATGACTCATCACTTCTAGAGCCATGAGGCTCACGCTATTCAGCATGGCTCCTCAATCTCCCCCTTGATGAGTGCATTGTCAACACTCCTCAATTCTAAGCTCTTCAGCACCTGTGAACAAATGTGGAAACACGAAAACAAAACACAAGGAAACAAAGAAGAAGAAAAAATAAGGTAAAAGTTTAACCCTAATGACCAAAAGCCAACCAAAAGCAAGAAACGGTCATTATGGTTAACCAAAACGTAAAAGCTCAAAAATGAGTGTGATTTCAGAACAACAAGGATATCAACAGAGTAAGAACTCCCCCTTAAACTATGATCCCAAATTTTCTCCCCCTTGTTGACAAGTGAACTCATCAAGCACTCAAAAGAGACACAGACTCCCCCTGAAATGCAACGCCCCCTCAAAATATGCAGTGAATGCAACTGGGGTGCAGGTGGAGTGAAGAAAGCATGCTTCTTAGATATGATTGACTGCAAATACCGTATCTAACAGGTATAGCAAAAGAGATACTGTCTAAGACACATGGCATGATCAGTGCAAGAGATGATATCTAAAGAAAGTCATTTAGCACGCATTTGTCAATTTTTGCAAAAAGCATCACCACATTTTCTAGTAAACAAGCAAGGTAAAGCATGAGATGCAGAAGCTAACTGATATCTACCAAGATAAGCATTTTTCAAAACAAAGTGCTTCAGCAAACTTGTTATCCTTTTAAAGTTCAGGCTTTTTCATTTTCCTTTGTCATTTGTGCCAAGGGTTATTTGCATGTCAAACCTTATGCTAACCGACCAAGTCAAGCCTAGGCCAGAACTCGACCATTAGAAGCTTAAGACATTGGTCTTGGCATACACTACACTGTCCTAGTTCGTACCAAAGTGCTATGGTAAGCAGTCCAGAACAATATAATGCGACAAAGCAAACCCACTTGGATCTTTTCAACTTAAGCATAAAAAGGCATGGAATTTTCATTCATTTTTGATTTTTATCATTTTTATAGCACATTTTCCATGTTCAAGCATAAAGATGTCCAAGTTGCATATCTGCATCTATGTGATGAACTGTCTACAAGGCATGTAACAGATAGCAGAAGCACTCAGCCTACACATGCTAGTTACCAGAAGCAAAGGTGATCATATTTTTTTTTTAAGTTGAAAGCGTAAAAGCCATGCACATGACAGATATCAGGTATATCAAGTGAACTGAATCAAAGCATGATCATCGACATGTAATCAAAAGCATGTACCCGCTAGAATAAGTAAAGCAGTTCAATCATATAACAGAAGCATCTCTAAAGTGTGATACGTGAATATGCAAGATATGAACACACACAAAAGACTCAAGAAAAGAGTAAAGAAGAAAGAAAAAACTGAAGCAAAATATCCTAGAAAGGATACACAACACCCAAATCCCCTCTTAAACGCTCAAAAGTAGACTGATCTAGGGGTTTGGTGAAAATGTCAGCCAACTGATGATGGGTATCAACATGAACAAGGTCAATGACACCTTTCTCATATTGATCCCGCAAGAAGTGAAAGCGCACATCAATATGTTTGGTTTTTGAATGAAGACACGGGTTTTCCCTACACTAATAGCACTAGTGCTGTCGCAAAACAATGGAACCCTGGTAGGAAAGAACAACCCAAAGTCTCGTAGAGTGGAAATCATCCAAACCATCTGTGAGCAGCAGCTAGCAGCAGCTACATACTCAGCCTCTGTGGTCGAAAGAGCAACTCCAGATTGCTTTCGAGAAGACCAAGATACAAGGGAAGAACCAAGAAACTGGCAAGTACCGGAAGTTGACTTGCGATCCAACCGGCACCCACCGAAGTCAGCGTCCGAAAAGCCAGATAAATCAAGTGATGATGATGCTGAATAATAAAGACCAAGATCAGGCGCATAGGTGAGATACCTGAAAATGCGCTTGACAGCCTGTCGGTGAGACGCGCGTGGTGAAGACTGAAAACGCGCGCAAAGTCCCACGGCGAACTGTATGTCCGGTCTTGTTGCCGTCAAGTACAACAGCGAACCGATCATCCCTCGAAATTCTCTCTCATTGACCTTGACACCGCTCTCGTCCTTGTCCAAACCCCCAGACGTGCCCATCGGTGTCATCTGCGGCTTCAATTCACCACCAAAGTCAAATTTCTTTAACATGTCACGAGTGTACTTACCTTGGTGGATGAAGGTGCCGTCCTTGGTCTGCTTGATCTGGAGCCCTAAGAAGTACTTGAGCTCACCCATGAGGCTCATCTCAAACTCACTGTGCATCTGCTCAGAAAACTTGGACACAAGAGAATCAGTAGTACCGCCAAAGATAATATCGTCCACGTAAATCTGAGCAACTAAAAAATTTGAAGCATCTCTGAGCAAGAAAAGAGTTTTGTCCACAGAACCCATCACAAAGCCCTTCCTCAACAAAAATTGCTTTAACCGGTCATACCAAGCCCTGGGGGCTTGCTTCAACCCGTATAAAGCTTTGTGCAACTTAAAAACATGTCGAGGAAACTTAGGGTTCTCAAAACAGGGGGATTGCCTAACATAAACCTCCTCTTCTATGTACCCGTTCAGAATAGCACTCTTAACATCCATTTGAAAAAGCTTAAAACCCTTTGAAACAGCAAAAGCTAGAAGGATACGAATGGACTCAAGACGGGCAACAGGAGCGAAGGTTTCTTCAAAGTCAATACCTTCGTTCTGGCAATAACCCTGGGCAACTAGTCGAGCCTTGTTGCGCACCACAACCCCATCTTCACCTTGTTTGTTCTTGAACACCCACTTGGTGCCTATGGGGTTGCATCCTGGTGGCGGCTCAACTAGTGTCCAAACCCGATTGCGGACAAAATTCTCAAGTTCTTCTTGCATAGCATTAATCCAATTAGAATCAGAAAGAGCATGAGAAATGTCTCTGGGCTCAAAAGATGCAACAAACGCAGATTCAGCAAACACAGCGAGAGAGGCAGAAGAGCGCAAAGTCCTCTCAGTCAAATCACCAATGATGAGCTCTGAGGGGTGGTCACGCTGAACTGCTCGGGTTCCCTGGTGATCTGAAGTCACCTCACCGGAGTCAGCAGCTGGCACCTCTGGACTCGACTGAGGGGGCTCGATCGAAGTGGAAGAAGTGATCAGAGGTCCACCCTCATCATCAGTCGAAGTCACAGAAGGTGTGGGCTCTACGGGGGATGCAGAAGGCCCGCCCTCAACAGCAGCTGGAGTGTCCTCATCTTCCTCGAAGATGGACTCTCCGAGCTCATCATCACCAGAAAGCTCAAAAGAAGGAGTCAAAGAAGGCAAGGACTCATCAAATGAAACCTCACAAGTCTCGACAAGCAGCTGGGATTCGAGGTTCCAAACACGGAAGCCTCGAGAATGCAATGCATAACCAAGAAAAACACCATCCCAGCAACGAGACTCAAACTTGTCCAAATGCCCTCCCTTCTTGAGCACAAAGCACTTGCAGCCAAACGCTCGCAAGTGGCTAACCTTGGGCTGTCTGCCAAACCGCAACTCATATGATGTCTTACCAATGTAAGCTCTAAGAAAAATGCGGTTGGCCAGATAGCAAGCCGTGTTCATGGCTTCAGCCCAAAAACGCCTAGGAGTCCTGTGCTCATCGAGCATCGTCCTGGCCATTTCAACTAGCGTGCGGTTTTTTCGTTCCACAACGCCGTTCTGTGGGGGAGTGTAAGGAGAGGAAAACTGATGGTCCAGACCCTGATCACCACAGAAGCTGACGAACTGAGAGTTCTTGAACTCAGAGCCGTTGTCGGAGCGAATTGCCCGCATCCGACCATTGTTCTCATTCTTCAGCTTCAAAATCAGGTCATGGACAAAATGAAAAGTTTCATCCTTAGACTCCAAAAAGAAAACCCACGAGAAACGAGAAAAGTCGTCAACGATCACAAGTGCATACCACTTCCCACCGACTGAGCGTACCCGAGCTGGACCTACAGTGTCCAAATGTAAAAGCTCGCCTGGATACGAAGTCATCACCTGAGTCACAGGTGAGTGAGAAGCGGCAACCATTTTCCCATGACGACAGGGATGACAAACTAGATCCTTCTCCATTTTAAGCTTGGGCAATCCTCGGATGAGGTCCATAGAGCTTAACCTGACTAGCAGATCAAAACTCAAATGACCTGACCTCCTATGCCACTTCCAGAGCTCAGAAGAAGATCCAGCAATCAAACAGCGAGAAGGGCCAAAAGAACTAGAGAAGTCAATTCGAAAAACTTTACCGAAGGGTAAAATCTGACAAACCAAAGACCCTCTAGAATCAACCACAGAAGAATTGCCCTTCTTAAAACGCACTTCCAAACCATCCTCAAGAAGTTGCGAAACAGAGATTAAATTAAAGTTCAGATTTTTAACCAAAGCAACATTCTTTAAAGAGAAATGGTCTGAGATGCTGATTGAGCCTATGCCACTTACTTTCCCTTGACCGCTGTTCCCGAACGTGATATATTCTTTGGAGCTCGGGGGAGTGAGACTGGAGAACCACCTGCGATGTCCCGTCATGTGGCGAGAGCATCCTGAGTCCATGATCCAAATATCCTCCAGTCCCCGGTCCTGCACAATCAATGTCTGTAAGTGGGAGCAAATGGTCCGGCACCAGGTTTAGCAAAAGAGCTAAACCAGTGTCGAGCCATCTGCTCAAAAGATGGAAAGCGAAAACCATCAAAAGAATTTGGACCAAAACGCGGCTCAAAGCGCGGTCCACGGTTCTTCCTAAGCCTGCGGCCACGAGGTCCAGAACCGTAGCCAACTCGGTCTGGAACTCTGCCGGAACGAACACCACCACCTGGAGCACGGGCACGAAAACCGTCTCCTCTACCACCACCTACACGACGCGGCCTGGCCTCCAGCCTCTCCCCACAGTCGAGGGACACGCAGTCTACCTCCCTGCTGGTAGAACTGCTCCTGATCACTACGAGCCCTCTCTGCTCTCTCAACCCGCTTCCTCCTGAAGCAAAACTCCGCAAGATGCCCGTCTCTCTGACAATACTCACAATGATAGGTAGCTTCTTGGGATGTGGTTGAGGCTTGGGATTCTTGGGCTTGGTAGTGTTTGGTGTGGTCTTCTTGGGCTGAGAGGATCCAGGAAGAGAGTCAAGAGAAGTGTGGAGATTTTTGGGCTTTGGAACCCAGATAGGTTTCTTGGGTGGAGCTTTAGGTGGCTCATGAATCACTCCATCCTTGGGCTGACAAGCCTGGGAAGACTCAGTGGAGTGAGTCTTGGGATACCTCTGCTCTGGAGTCATTTTACTCCACTCCACTGCCCGGCTAATGGCGCTCTCAAAGTCAGCCTTGGTGTAGGTGTAACCTACCCCAAACCCATCCTGCCTCTTGAACTGCTGGATCATCATGCCAAGCTGTGGCTCTTCTAGCTCCTCTCTCAAAGAAGCTAGAACCTCCACCTGAGACAAGCAGGTCTCACACTCACTCTCTACTTGGACAGGCTTCCCGGCTTTTAGCTTAATCAACTCCATTCTAAGAGACAGGCAGTTCTCACAGACAGTGGGTGGAACTGACAATGTCTCAAGCTCTAGCCTAGTCTACGCCAGCTCAGCTCTCAACCTCTCTAAATCACCCAAATTCTCATCGCCCTTGGATTTCAGCTCAGCTAAGGCAGCTAGATGAGATGGGCAATCAACACAGGGTGCGACGACAGTGGCTTGAGCATCTTTCAGCTCCAGCTGAGCGCTTTCAAGCTCAGTGGCCAAAGCGTCCCTCTCATCAACCCTTTCTGTGTACCTGGATTTCAGAGTCGACAGGTCACACAGAAGCACCTCACACTTCGGGCACTCACTGCTATCACCCAAGCAAGGGGAAGAAGATAGACTCTCAATTCTACCGTTGGCCACGGCAAGCTCACTCTCTAACTGGTCTATCCTTTCTTAGCCCCCCTAAGCAGTTTCTCCCGATACTTCAACTCCTGACGATTGCTCTCAAGTAAATCAACAATCTCGCGCTCATAAGATGATACCTTGCTATAGTCATCGTCAGAGTCGTCGGAGGAGCTCTTTTCTTCTCTATCCCCAAGAGCCATGGAGCAGAAGCTCCTGCGGGATCTTCGGTGCTGGTGTGAGCGGCTCTTCGGCTTGTCTCCGAAAGCCATGAAGCAGAGGCCCGCCGGATCGTCCTTGTCCTTCCCCTTCCTGATGGCGATCTCCTCATCGCTTGAGCTCGATGAAGAGGAAGAAGTCGTGGACTGCTTGGAGTAGCTCTTCTCCATCTCGGCGAAGAAGGCCTTGTCGCGCTTCTTGTTCTCTCGCCGGTAGTCCTTCAGGGCCTTCTTGAAGAACCGGGTCTTCGGCTTGCCCTTGGTGAAGGAGGGGCTCTCATGCTTGCCGGAGTCGTGGAAGCTGCTGCCGGTGCCCTTCTTGTATCCACTTCGCTTGGGACAGTCGGCG
Organism: Zizania palustris; assembly: GCA_019279435.1. Lineage (NCBI taxonomy): Eukaryota > Viridiplantae > Streptophyta > Magnoliopsida > Poales > Poaceae > Zizania > Zizania palustris. The sequence continues at coordinate 31,828 of JAAALK010001863.1, forward strand.
ATGAAGTGTCCTGGATCACCACATTCAAAGCATCCGGATTTTGTGCCGTGTCTTTTGAACATTCTTTTATCATAGACACGACGCACCCGGTTGTTAAAGAGACACAAATCATCATCTCCCAACAACTCAAGCTGGTCCTCAGTGATAGACATCAAAGAGAACCCAGCACAGCTCACAGCAGAGGGATCAACAGAAGGTGTAGCAAGGGCCAGGGATTTTGATCCAGAGCCAGTGAGATTTGATCTCAACTGGATATCTACCTCAGTGGCCTTCAGCTTGCTAAATAACTCAGAAATGGTCAAGGTATCGTAAGAAGTACTCTCAACGATAGATGATACCTTGATCTCCCAGATCTTTGGGTCCAAGGTATGAAGAACCTTGAGCGCCTGCTCGTGATCTGAGACTAACTGAGCACCCTCAGCCTTGTTGTCTCGAAGCTTGTTAATGATCGACTGAAAGCGACCAAACAAAGCCTCAACAGATTCACTCGGCTTCTGTGTGAAATTCTCATATTCACGCCGGTAGGTCTGATAGAGCCAGAGCCTTGACCTGTGCTGTTCCCTCATGGTGTGCCTTGAGGGTAGCCCAGATCTCTCTCGCAGTGGAGAGATGACTCACACGCTCAAACTCAGTGGGACCTAAACCAGAAAACAAAATGTTCACAGCCTTACTGTTGCTCAGATGCTGAGCAATGATACCAGCAGTACCTTGCTCAGTAACTGGCAGAATGACAAACGTGGTGTGAACGCAAATGTCCCATATGTCCAAACCCTGGCTCATGAGATAGGCTCGCATGCGAGTCTTCCAATAATTATAGCCGTAGGCTTCCAAGGACGGGACCTTGCCTGGAGATGTCATAGTCACTACTCGGGTTTAGAACCGGTTAAGGTATGGAAAAACCCTAACCTTGCTCTGATACCACTTGTAGGACCGAAAGTAGCGACCAGAGGGGGGGGGGGTGAATGGGCGCCTTAAAAATTCTTTCGAATCAATGGCATGTTCCCAATACCCAACACACCTCAAAAGACTACGCAGCAGAAAAATAAACAGAAGGCCTAAGTCTAAAGGTTTCTATCCTAGAAGCAACTGATGATAAACAGTGTAAATCTAAAGTAGTGCAACTAGGCAGATGAACAAGTTGTAACAGGCCTAAACTTCTCAATAAAAAGATCTATGAAAGTATAAGATGAAAAGAGAAGTTACTGTCCAAAGTTGTCTCCTGTTCGGTACTTAGGCGAAGCCCCCTTCGTACGTCGAGGTATGCTTCGGAGGTTGGTGACGGAGCCTGTCCGAAATGCCGAAGGTGTCACTGTCTAGCCTAGTTCAAAGTGGTAAGAAGCGAAGTGTACTTCGGAGCGAAGTAGAACAGTGCCGAAGCCTGATTCGAAGTATGTACTTCGAAGACAGGACTTCGAACACAACTTCGAACCAAGAGCTTCGAAGCCCAACCTTCGAACAGAAGACTTCGAACACAACACACAAACAGACAACCTTCGAACAAAGAAGCGAAGCCTGTCACGCGACAGAAAAACAAGTCCGAAGCCAATGCTCTACTTTTGAAAAGAGCAAGCTCCGAAAAGAGAGGCGAAGGGTGACACGCTGCACAGAAGTGAGTGAGATGCCAAACGGAGCTACAGGGTTCGGACCCAACTTCGAAACTTGTCAAAGTATGAACTTCGAACAGATAGGGCCGAAGACCCTTCGCACTAATGTTCGAAGTATGTAATGCTGTCGATCAGAAAACTGCTTCGAAACTTAGCAACGCAGAACACAAAACAAAGTTCGAAGATTGAAGCGAAGCCTTCGAGTATGGTTTAGATCGAAGCCTACCTCACGGAGCTGAGGGGCTTCGAACAGAGAAGGATGACTTCGCAGAAAACAGTCAAAAAGCAATTTACTTCAATCTGCCTCGATCAAAAAGGCAGAACAGTAGAGGGTAAAAAGCTGCAGCAAGTACTGTAGCTACAGTAGTAGTACTACTTGCAACAGCAAGAACTAGTACTACTTCTCACGAAGAACACACGCAAGAGATGGACATTCTCAGGAATAAAATCAGCACTGCTCACCCAATCGAAGCTTCTTGAATCAGTGGAATAAATGCACAAGCTTCAGCAAAGACAGGGAAATCAATCTCACAGAAGTAAAATAAATGCACATCATCAAGGGAAGAACAGGGCCTGGCGGCGGCGCACACAGGAGAGAGAGAGGAACCGTGAGAGACAAAATGACCCAATGAATGATGCAAAAGTGATTTCTAGAAGGGTAGTCCAAACCCTAGGGATTGGGGTCCTATTTATAGGCAGCCCAAATACTAGGATATTCTACCAGCCCCTTAGGGTTTTTACAGACTCAAAAATAAAGGAAAAGACTCTACTGCCCTTAGGAATTTTTACAGACACAACTGACTGACTGTGGGCCTAGAGATACAGATGACATATCCGGAAGCTAAGTTTTCGTAGCGACTACGACTTCTCTTCTGGACAGTCGGATACAGAATCAACGGTTGTCAGTTTTACGCCGAAACTGACAAAGCCTCCACCAGCTTTGCACCAGGTACCCGGATTAGGCCGGCCCGACTCCGCAGCTCTCTCAGCCCGGCAATCGCTCACCGCCCGTGTACCTGAGTCAGTCCTGGTCAACAGCCCAGTGGGTCTTCTACTGCTTCTGGCCCATGCACCTGGATTGGGCCAGCCCTACTTCGCAGCCTCCTCTGCCCGACAGTCGCTCGCTGCCCGTGTACCTGAGTCACACGCAACCCATGAAATAGCAGATCTCCTCTCTTCTACAGTCCTCTTTGACTTTCATTGACAATGACTCATCACTTCTAGAGCAATGAGGCCCACGCTATTCAGCATGGCTCCTCACCGCCAAAGATAATATTGTCCACATAAATCTGAGCGACTAAGAAATCTAAAGCATCTCTGAGTAAGAAGAGAGTTTTATCCACAGAACCCATTACAAAGCCCTTCCCCAACAAAAACTGCTTTAACCGGTCATACCAAGCCCTGGGGGGCTTGCTTCAGACCGTATAAAGCTTTTTGCAGCTTAAAAACATGTCGAGGAAACTGAGGGTTCTCAAAACCAGGGGGCTGCCTAACATAAACCTCCTCCTTTATGTACCTGTTCAGGAAAGCACTCTTGACGTCCATTTGAAAAAGCTTAAAACCCTTCGAAGCGGCTAAAGCGAAAAGAATGCGAATGGACTCAAGACGGGCAACAAGGGCGAAAGTTTCTTCAAAATCAATACCCTACTTTTGGCAAAAACCCTGGGCAACTAATCGAGCTTTGTTGCACACCACAACCCCATCTTCACCTTGCTTGTTCTTGAACACCCACTTGGTGCCTATGGGGTTGCATCCGGGTGGCAGCTCAACCAGTGTCCAAACCCGATTGCGGACAAAATTCTCAAGCTCTTCTTGCATAGCATTTATCCAGTTTGAGTCAGAAAGAGCATGAGAAACGTCTTTGGGCTCAAAAGATGCAACAAAAGCAGATTCAGCAAACACAGCAAGAGAGTTAATAGACGAACACCAAGTCCTCTCAGACAAATCACCGATGATGAACTCTGAGGGGTGATAACGCTGAACTGCTTGGGATCCCCAGTGATCTGAAGTCACCTCTCCGGAGTCAGTAGCTGGCACCTCTAGACTCGACTGAGGGGGATCGATCGAAATGGAAGAAGTGATCAGAGGTCCGTCCTCGTCCTGTGTCGAAGTCTCAGAAGGTGTGGGTTCAGCAGGCTGTGCAGAAGGCCCACCCTCATCAGCAGCTGGAGTGTCATCATCTTCCTCGAAGATGGACTCTCCGAGCTCACCATCTCCAGAAAGCTCAAAAGGAGTCAAAGAAGGCAAAGACTCATCAAACGAAACCTCGCAAGTCTCGACATGCTGCTGGGAATCGAGGTTCCAAACACGGAAGCCTCGAGAATGCAAAGCATAGCCAAGAAAAACTCCGTCCCAGCAACGAGACTCAAATTTGTCCAAATGCCCTCCCTTCTTGAGCACGAAGCACTTGCAGCCAAACGCTCACAAGTGGCTCACCTTGGGCTGTTGTAGGACCGAAAGTAGCGACGAGAGGGGGGTGAATGGGCGCCTAAAAATTCTTCCGAATCAATGGCCTACTCCCAACACCCAACGCACCTCAAAAGACTTAGCAGGAAAACGCGAGCAGATCGTCAACGCATAAAAGTATCTAGCCTATAAACGACCGTTGTCCTAGACATAGAGACACCAACACAGTGCTCATAGGCAGATAAACAAAGCAATTAAAACATGGGCAGATCAAGGTTCAAAGAAATAAACCATCACATCAATTAATCTGAGTGCATGCAAAAAGAGATGGAAGATTACTGTGCAAAGTTTGTCTCCTGTTTGAAACTTGATGAAGCCTATACGGTGCGAAGCCTGTAGATGACGAAGCTTGCTTCGAGGTATGCAGTGTCGAAGCCTGCTTCGAAGTTGACTGTCCTGAAGAATGCTTCGAAAGCTTTGTACTGAGGCTATTGATGTGAACAACGAAGCCTGTCCTAAGTATGCCTCGGGTTCATCATACTTCGGAGCTACGAAGCCTAGCTCAGGAAAAATACAGATTCGAAGCCAACAAAAATCGAAGCATGAAATACATCACTCGAAGTCTGCATCGAAGTTAGCTGCGAAGCCTGCACTTAGCACAGAACTTCGAACTGAGCAAAAGAAAACTTCGATACACTTAACCCGTTCGAAGCTACAGCACGTACAGTTCGAAAACAGACCAAACCCAACTTCTCTGGGCAGAAAGAGCTTCGTGCGAAGTCCCTATACTGGCTTCGATTATGCTGAAAAAAATCGAAGCTAGCAGTACTACGATGTGGGCCCCATGGCCTGTACTTCAAACAAAAACACTGCTAAAGCAATGAAGCACAAGCGAAGTACCCCAGCAAGATCTCAGAAGACCGTGTACCCTTTCCCTTGCGGAGAAAATGCTGCCTCGAAAAGATGCACATAATTAAACAGCGAAGCTATGCACAGACAGCATTCAGAGCCCCACAAAAACACTGAACCAGTAGCTAGCTGCTTCCAGACAGCATGCGGGACCCGCAAAGAGCATCATCTCCGAACAAAATATTTCGAATACGTCGGAGCAGAAAACGCAAAAGCAATGAATGCTTCAAAAGATAGTTCTGCTACAAAAACGTTGCTCCCAATGACTGGAGACAACAGTTCACTGCACGCTAGTGGGGTCCACAGAAACACACAGACCGAACATGCAGATGAAGATAGCTATCTCCTAAGAAGCTTACACACGCAACCTGAATGCTGATAAAATCAATCCTTGGCCAGAGTGCAACACTGCTACCGAGATTACAGAAAGACTATGCGGTAGTAGATATAGCCATGATACTAGCTGATGCAAACCATGCTAGCTGGTGCAAGGAAAAAAACAAGGTCAAATGAAACTCACGGTAACTCAAGGAATAAACAAAACTCTCAGAGACGAGCTCGGAAACCGATGAACACACTCAGCACGCAAACCAAGGCAACATTAAGACCAATCTACAGCATGACAACCAATAACTGAGAATAAAGGAATAACACCTGGTGTATCGATCTCTCTATCGGTTGAAGAATCAGATCGTGGGGAAATCGGTGATGCATAGATCAAATCATCACCTAGCGGCGCATACACAGGAACAAGCAGAGAAAAAATATGGGGAAAGTGAACTCTGATTTTTTAGATTAAAGTGAGTTAACCCTTAGGCAGCCCAGTAGCTTAGGAATATTCCACCAGACCCTTAGGGTTTTTTATAGACGCTGAAACAAAAAGAAAAGACCAAACTGCCCTTACGATATTTTTTACAGACTCGACTGACGGACTGTGGGCCTAAGGACAAAATAGTAAAATCCTATTTACAGATGACTTATCTGGAAGCTAAGCTTTCGTAGCGACTACGGCTTCACTTCTGGACGGTCCGTTCAAAGATCTGTGGTCGTCAGTTTTGCGTCAAAACTGACAAAGTGTCCACCAGCTTTGCACCATGTACCCGAATTGGGCCGGCCCGACTCCGCAGCTCACTCAGCCTGGCAATCGCTCACCGCCCGTGTACTTGAGTCAATCCCGGTCAACAGCCTAGTGAATCCTCTGCTGCTCCTAGCCCATGTACCCGGATTGGGTCAGCCCAACTTCGCGGCCCCTCTGCCCGACTGTCGCTCGCTGCCCGTGTACCTGAGTCACACGTGGCCCAGACGCAGCAGGTCTTCTCCTCTCTTTTGTCCTCTTTGACTTCCGTTGACAATGACTCATCACATCTAGAGCCATGAGGCCCACGCTATTCAGCATGGCTCCTCACCTGTCTGCCAAATCGCAACTCATATGAAGTTTACCTAGGTAAGCTCTAAGGAAAATGCGGTTGGCCAGATAGCAAGACGTGTTCATGGCTTCAGCCCAAAAACGCCTAGGAGTCCTGTGCTCATCGAGCATCCTCCTGGCCATCTCGACTAGCATGCAGTTCTTTCGTTCCACAATGCCGTTCTGTGGGGGAGTGTAAGGAGCAGATAACTGATGGCCAAGACCCTGATCACTACAGAAGCTGATGAACTGAGAGTTCTTGAACTCAGAGCCATTGTCAGAGCGAATTGCTCGCATCCGACCATTGTTCTTATTCTTCAGCTTCAAAATTAGGTCATGAACAAAATGAAAAGTCTCATCCTTAGACTCCAAGAAGAAAACCCATGAAAATCGAGAAAAATCGTCAACGATCACAAGCGCGTACCACTTCCCACCGAATGAGAGTACCCGAGCTGGACCGACAGTGTCCATGTGTAGCAGCTCGCCCGGATACGAAGTCATCACCTGAGTCACAGGTGAGTGAGAAGCGGCAACCATTTTCCCATGACGACAGGGATGGCAAACTAGATCCTTCTCCATTTTAAGCTTTGGCAATCCTCGGATGAGGTCCATAGAGCTCAACCTGACTAGCAGATCAAAACTCAAATGACCTAACCTCCTATGCCACTTCCAGAGCTGAGAGGAGGATCCAGCAATCAAGCAGCGAGAAGGGCCAAAAGAACTAGAGAAGTCAATTCGAAAAACCTTACCAAAAGGTAAGATCTGGCAAATCAAAGACCCCCTAGAATCAATCACAGAAGAACTGCCCTTCTTAAAACGGACCTCCAAACCATCCTCAAGAAGTTGCGAAACAGAAATCAAATTAAAGTTCAAATTCCCAACCAAAGCAACATTCTTCAAAGAGAACTCATCTGAGATGCGAATTGAGCCAATACGTTTACCTTTCTGTGACCACTGTTCTCGAATGTGACGTACTTTTTGGATCTCGGGGGAGTGAGATTGGAGAACCATCTGCGATGTCCCATCATGTGGTGAGAGCATCCTGAGTCGATGATCCAAACATCCTCCAGTCCCCGATCCTGCACAATCAGTGGTTGTAAGGGGGAGCAAATGGTCCGGCACTAGGTTTAGCAAAAGAACTAAACCAGTGTTGAGCCATCTGCTCAAAAGACAGAAAGCAGAAACCATGAGAAGAGTTTGGACCAAAACGTGGCTCAAAGCGCATTCCATGGTTCTGCCTAACACCTCGGACACGAGGTCCAGGACCGTAGCAAAAATGTCCTGGAGCTCTGCCGTAACGAACACCACCATCTGGAGCAGGGGCATGAAAGCCATCTCCTCTACCACCACCTACACGACACGGCCTGGCCTCCAGCCTCTCCCCGCGTCGAGGAACTCTCAGTCTACCACCCTGCTGGTAGAACTGCTCCTGACCACTACGAGCTCTCTCTGCTCTCTCAACCCGCTTCCTCCTGTAGCAAAACTACGCAAGATGCCCGTCTCTCTGATAGTACTCACAATGGTAGGTGGGCTTCTTGAGATGAGGATGAGGCTTGGGGTTCTTGGGCTTAGTGGTGTTTGGTGTAGTCTTCTTGGTGTGAGAGGGTCCAGGAAGAGAGTCAAGAGAAGTGTGGAGGTGTTTGGGCTTTGGAACCCAGATGGGCTTCTTGGGTGGAGCTTTGGGCTATTCTTGAAACACTCCATCCTTGGGCTGACTAGCCTGGAAATACTCAGTGGAGTGAGTCCGGCTAATGGAACTCTCAAAGTCAGCCTTGGTGTAGGTGTAGCCTAACCCAAACCCATCCCGCCTCTTAAACTGTTGGATCATCATGCTGAGCTGTGGCTCTCTGGCACTGATCCAACTCAGGATAGAACGGAGGTAAAAGTTTTCATTCTGGGAATCAGCTAGCTCCTCTCTCAAGGAAGCTAGAACCTCTACCTGAGACAAGCAGGTCTCACACTCTCTATCTACTTGTACGGACTTCTCGGCTTTCAACTTAATCAACTCTAGTCTAAGAGACAAGCAGTTCTCACAGATAGTGGGTGGAACTAACAATGTCTCAAGCTCTAGCCTAGTCTACGCCAGCTCAGCTCTCACTCTCTCCAAATCACCCAATGCTCATCGCCCTTGGCTTTCAGCTCAGCTAAACTAGCTAGATGAGATGGGCAATCAGCAGAGGGCACGACGACAGTGGCTTGAGCATCTTTCAGCTCCAGCTAAGCGCTTTTAAGTTCAGTGGCCAAAGTGTCCCTCTCATCAACCCTTTCTGTGTACCTAGACTTCAGAGTCGACAGGTCACAAAGAAGCACCTCACACTTTGGGCACTCACTGCTATCACCCAAGCAAGGGTAAGAGGATAGACTCTCAATTCTGCCGTTGGCCACAGCAAGCTCACTTTCTAATTCATCTATCCTTTTCATAGCCCCTCTAAGCAGTTTTTCCCGATATTTTAACTCCTGACCATTGCTTTCAAGTAAATCTACGATTTCATGTTCATAAGATGATGCCTTTTCATTGTCGTCGTCATCGGAGTCATCGGAGGAGCCATTCTCTTCCTTATCCCCAAGAGCCATTGAGCAGAAGCTCTTGCGGGATCTTCGGCGTTGTTGTGAGCGGCTCTTCTGTCTCTCCGCGAAGGCCATGAAGCAAATGCCCGCCGGATCATCCTTGTCCTTCCCCTTCCTGATGACGATCTCCTCATCGCTTGAGCTCGATGAAGAGGAAGAAGATGTGGAACGCTTGGCGTAGCTCTTCTCTATCTCGGCGAAGAAAGCCTTGTCACGCTTCTTGTTCTCTCGCCGGTAGTCCTTCAGGGCCTTTCTGAAGAATCTGGTCTTTGGCTTGCCCTTGTTGAAGGAGGAGCTGTCGTGCTTGCCAGAGTCGTGGAAGCCACCACCGGTGCCCTTCTATAGGACCGAAAGTAGCGACCGAAGGGGGGGTGAATCGGCGCCATAAAAATTCTTTCGAATCAATGACCTGCTCCCAATACCCAACGCACCTCAAAAGACTAAGCAGGAAAGTATGAACAGATTGCCTAAGTCTAAAGGTATCTAGCCTAGAAGCAACAAATGATAAAAACAGAGAAAAACCAAAGCAGTGCCACTAGGTAGATAAACAAAGATATTCAAGACATGGCAGGTTAAAGTTCTCAATGGATGATCTAAGTATAAATAAAGTGAGATGAGAAGTTACTGTTCAAATCTGTCTCCTGTTCGGAACTTGGCGAAGCCTGCTTCGCTGGACGAAGCCTGCTTCGGAGGTCAGTGGTGAAGTCTAGCGAAGGCTGTTGTGAAAGTGTCGAAGGTTTGTTGTCTATCCTAGTTCGAGTGCGACTGAGAGCGAAGTATGCTTCGAAGCTAAGTAGACAGTGTCGAAGCTTGCTTCGAACAGTGTACTTCGAAGCCTATCCTTCGAACAGAAAGCTTCGAACACGATGCACAGAAAAAAACGACCTTCGAAAGATAAGCGAAGCCAAACACACAGCAGCAAGGACAACTCGAAGCCTACACGGTTATCTTCGAAGCTAGCAATATCAAAGTATGACCTTCGAACCACAGACAAGCTTCGAATCGAAGTATGCTGATGTTGACACACAAGAAGTCGAAGCCCACAACCATACTCCGAGAAAACAAACTTTGAACTCACACACTGAGACCTTCAGAACAGATAGCTGCACACTCCGAGCGAAGTCTATCTGAGAGATATGCTCCGAAGCCAACTTTGAAGCCTGTCAAAGTATTGACTTCGAAGAACTCAAGTCAGAGTACACCTTCGCAAAGACGGTCGAAGTATGACAAGCTAATCAACACTAAGCACAAAAACATACTTTGAAGCTAGGATCACAGTACACAAAACAAAGTCGAAGTTTAAGCGAAGCCTTTAAAAAAATATCAGATCGGAGCCTGCCTCACGAAGCTGAGGGACTTCGAACAAAGAAGGGACTTCGCTAGAAAAAACAGCCAGAAAAGGCACTTTGCCCTGTCTACTCGATCAAAAAGAAACACAGTAAAAAGCAAGGTGATGAGGACATCACTTCACATGATACACACATGGAGCCTCCACCTATAATTCAATTACAAGGACCAATCACACGCGCCCGTGCCCGTCGCTTGAACCATGAGGCTAATTCCTTCCTTAGCAACTATGTTAATATTTGTTTGGATGGGATGCTACTGAATACTAGTGATATTTTGTTGCTTAGGAACATGGGAGATGGAATAGAAGAGTTGGAGTTGAAGACGGAGTCGCACGGATGATTTGAAGTCAAGAATTCGTTGGTTCGGACTACATCGACCACCATGCACCAAAATGGGCATAACTTCCTCATACGAGGTCCGATTGGCGCGTTCTTGGACTTTTTGGAAAGCTAAGGAGAAGATGGATCTTTTGGCGTCAGTTTTGCCTCATTTGGAGTCTCGAGCCGTCCTGTGTGTTTGAAACAGTCCTGCGTGACAGAATTGGGCCGTGTTGGCCCATAGTCCGAGTCTGTACGTCTTCTAGCCCATAGTCCGAGTCTGTACGCCTTCTACAGGCTGCCCACGCCTTATATACTCACGCCAGCCGCCTTTAGGGTTAGGTTTTGCTTTGTTTGAATCTACACTTGTGTGTTTAGATCCCGCTCCTGCACCGGACCGATTGGCTGCTGCATCAGCATTTGTGAAACCTCTCCTCTTCATAGTTTATCTGTGATTTGGCATTCGACTTGTATCCTTCTTGTTCTTGCTTGTGTTCTTGGGTTCGCTTGCAGGAACTAGCCTTCGTGGCGAGGTCAATCGCGCCCTGCGTGGTTGATAACCAACGGAGACGGTGGTGTAGCGATTGTAAGGTTTTGATCCGTCGGACCAGAGCCTTGGATCGTCAACGTCGAGATTCTCCCCCAATCCAAGTTATCCTTTACCTAGCAGAAGATCGGGACCAGTCCCCCATTAGTTGGTATCAGAGCACAGATTTCCCGTTAGGTAATCTCGATCTGCTTTTATTTTTACCTAGAGTCCAGAAAACCCTCACAAAAAAATCCCCACCGAGAACCCCTTTGTGCCTTGCGATTTTAATTTCAGTTTTTAACCATGTTGAGTTTGTGTTCTTGGTCGACTCTTGTTGCTGGTTTAGTAATCCCTTTGTGTCGTTTGAGTAGTAGTTGGTCTTATGTCTCAAAAAAATTCCCCACCCGAAAAACCCCCCTCCACAACCCTACTCGTTTTCCACATCGAGTCTTTGTGACCCCCCTTCGGTAAAACATGCATAACTTTTTCACTCGTTTGCCAGAAAAATCTGAAATTTTTTGAGCATCTTCTTGACCCAATTTGGAGCCTACCCTAATAGGGATTCCCCTGTTAGCCTTCATTAGAATCACCAAAAAAATCAGGAAGATAAAGAAAAAAATTGGTCAAAGTTTTTGCTCGCCGTTCAGCGAACTTGTTGAATTTCTGTGAACCACATCCCACCTCAGTTGCAGGTGCCAATTTTTGTGGTTGCATCTCTTGTCATCCTTGTTCAAAAAAAAATATCGTGAAAAAAAAACCGATTCTGTCAATTGCTTGTCCGATCTCTTGTCCGATCCCTTGTCCGATCAGCGGCAGCGGTTCTGTCGATTGCTTGTCCGATCTCTTGTCCAATCCCTTGTCCGATCAGCGGCAGCGGTCCTGTCGATTGCTTGTCTGATCTCTTGTCCGATCCCTTGTTCGATCCACTTGAGTTTTGTGCACATAGTTTCCCTCTATTGCTTGAATTTTCACCTTGGGAGCACCAAGGCCAGCAACTTTGACGAGTACTAGGGAACACTTATTGAACTTGGTTTAACTGTTATTACTATCGCTATTCCTTGCTACTCACTTTTCCTTCCGAGCTACACCTTCTCTTGGTCAGGACAGGTTCACATCTTGCAATCGCTACCACCCTCCACTTGGTTCATCACCTGTAGGCCGGTGACCTCACTGCGGCGTGGTAAGAACACTTGCAAGCGTGGGTAAGGCGCTTGACGGATTGCTTCCACCACACACCCACCACCCCACCTAGTTGCTTTCCATAAGGATTATTCTTTGTTGTTTTGTCTTTTCACTAACATGGCAGATAACAGCGGTACCCCTCCATCTGATTTTAATGACTGTGTCTCACGACGTGCTCTACTAGAGTCTCAGCGGAAGACCCAACATTCCATCGAACGTCTCGCGCGTATTGTGGCTGACCTAGCGGACTGGATGACTGCCCTAGAGACACGCTTGCCTGCTGCACAAGCTGGCGACGACCATGTTGAGGAGGAAGACGACCATATTGAAGAGGAAGATGACCTATCCTATGCCGGAAACAATGGCATTGACCCTGACGAGGCTGCACGTCATCCCTTTCAGTTCAATCATCAAGGTATGGGCGGCCACCGCAACCGCCATCCACGAGGTAACAATGACAACCGCAGGAACAATGATCCCTACTCCAAGGTAAAATTTTCAGTACCTCATTTTGCTGGCACCTATGATCCAGATGCATATTTAGATTGGGAGATGTCAGTCGAACAAAAATTTAATGCCCACATGGTTCCTGCTATCCACCGCGTGCGCTTAGCTACTAGTGACTTCACTGGATATGCTCTTCTTTGGTGGACTGAAATAGTTTAGGTTGGCAATGAACCACAAAATTGGGGTATGTTAAAACGGCAAATGCGTGGTAGATGGGTTCCTCCTTCATATAAACGTGATTTGAGAAAAAAATTGCAGCGCCTAAACCAAGGAAATAAATCAGTAGAGGAGTATTATCAGGAGCTGCAAATAGGTTGCATGCGTGCTGAAATTGAGGACAATGAGGATAAAATGGCCCGTTTTTATGGTGGTTTAAGACGTGAAATTCAGGATATCATTGATTATAAAGAATACGATACTATCACTCGTCTTTTCCACCGTGCGATGTTTGCAGAAAAAGAATTGTAGGGTCGCCAACAACCACAACGCAGCATGAGGACCAACATTGGTGGTGCCACTTCACGCTCAAGTGGGTAGCAGCAACGACCACCACCACCACCTTCTCGACCGGCGGCTACATCAGCACCTTCTACATCTACAGCCCAGGCTGAGAGCTCCAAGGCTGCAGCATTCAAGGCGCCAGCCAAGCCCACCTCCTCGGCGGCCTCTACCGCACGTTCTGTAGCGATCCAGTGTCACCGATGCAAAGGATTCAGCCATGTTATGAAGGACTGCCCTAGTCAGCGGGCTTATATTGCTACGGAAGATGGTGGCTACGTAAGTGCTAGTGATGTTGAAGATGAATATGCACTTGCTGCTAACATTGTAGGAGATTACGATGCTTACGACGATGATGCTGTTTTTGCACGGAATGTCTCTACCGACCATGAAGCACTTATTGTACAATGCGTCTTGAGCACTCACATGGAGCAGGACGATCGGACACAACGGAATAATCTGTTTCAGACCTTCTTCATCGTCAATGACTGTCGTGTACGTGTCATCATCGACAGTGGTAGTTGCAACAATTTGGTGAGCCACGACATGGTAATGAAGCTTCAACTTCCCACACGTGCGCATCCACACCCTTACCATGTGCAATGGTTCAACAATAGCGGTAAGGTCAAGGTAACACAAACTGCTCACATCAAATTTTCCATTGGTACATACTTCGGAGTTGCTGATTTTGATGTAGTACCAATGCAAGCATGTTCTCTGTTACTTGGTAGACCTTCGGAGTATGATACTGATGCTACACACCATGGTAGGAGCAATAAGTACACATTTATGTATAAAGGAAAGAAAGTTACATTGCTTCCTATGACTCCTGCTGAAATTGTGAAATTTGAACAAGAAAAACATGCTAGGGACGCACAAAAAAGCAAACAACCTTCTGAAAATCAGCGAGTAGCTAAAACGCTTTCGAGGCAACAGAAAGATAAATTTGCTTCTCCTTCTTCATCACAAGTTATTAATCTGAAAGGACGTGTCATGCTTGCAACTAAAACTGACCTTGCTGAAATTTGTGATGATACTCCCATGATATATGGCTTGATTTGCATGAACGTGTTGTTTTCACTTGCGAACATTCCTAGCTCTGTTCCTGTTGCAATCACTAACCTTTTGCAGGAGTTTAACGATGTTTTTCCTGCTGAGATACCACCCGGGCTGCCACCGATACACGGCATCGAGCACCAAATTGATTTGATCCCGGGAGCGTCTCTTCCTAATCGTGCAGCGTACCGTACCAATCCAGAGGAGACAAAAGAAATTGAGCGCCAAGTACAGGACCTTCTTGATCGTGGGTACATCCGTGAAAGCCTTAGTCCTTGTGCAGTACCCGTTCTTTTGGTGCCTAAGAAAGATGGTAGTTGGCGCATGTGTGTTGATTGTCGTGCTATTAATAATATCACCATTCGATATCGACACCCTATTCCTAGATTGAATGACATGCTTGATGAGCTTAGTGGTGCCATTATCTTTACTAAGATCGATCTCCGTAGTGGCTACCACCAAATTCGCATGAAACTAGGTGATGAATGGAAAACTGCTTTTAAAACAAAGTTTGGATTATATGAGTGGCTTGTCATGCCTTTGGACTTACTAATGCACCTAGTACCTTCATACGCTTGATGAATGAAGTCCTACGGCACTTTATAGGATGCTTTGTGGTTGTATACTTTGATGATATCTTGGTTTATAGCAAGTCTCTCACTGAACATGTTGAACACCTACGTGCTGTTTTTTCTATCCTCCGTGAGGCTAAAATGTTTGGTAACATTGAGAAGTGCACATTTTGCACGGATCGAGTTGTGTTTCTTGGATATGTTGTCACTTCACAGGGTATTGAGGTTGACGCGGCAAAGGTAGAAGCAATCAACAGCTGGCCGCAACCCCAAACTATCACACAGGTACATAGTTTTCTTGGTCTTGCAGGTTTCTACCGGCGTTTTGTGAAAGATTTCAGCACCATAGCCGGTTCTTTGCATGAGTTGACCAAGAAGGGAGTCACTTTTACTTGGGAACCAGCACAAGAACAAGCTTTTGCCACACTCAAGGATCGTCTTACACATGCACCTCTACTTCAGCTACCCGACTTCAGTAAGCCTTTTGAGTTAGAATGTGATGCTAGTGTTTTTGGAATAGGAGGTGTGCTGCTACAAGGAGCTAAACCCGTGGCCTATTTTAGTGAGAAATTACATGGTCCACAGTTGAATTATTCTACCTATGATAAGGAATTATATGCCTTAGTGCGTGTGCTTGAAACTTGGCAACATTACCTTTTGCCTAAGGAGTTTATTATTCATTTGGATCATGAAGCATTGAAGCATATACGTAGTCAAGCAAATATGAATAAACGACATGCTAAATGGGTAGAATTTATTGAGACTTTTCCATATATCATTAAGCATAAGAAAGGGAAAGATAATGTGATTGCTGATGCTTTATCTAGACGTTATACATTGCTTTCTCAACTTGATTATAAGATCTTTGGTTTAGAAACATTGAAGGACATGTATGCTACTGATTTGGACTTCAAAGATGCTTTTGCAAATTGTACAGATGACCGTGCTTGGAACAAATATGTGCTGAATAATGGATATTTTTTCGTGCTAACAAGTTATGCGTGCCGGCTAGCTCTCTTCGCTTGTTGTTATTGCAGGAAGCACACGGTGGTGGTTTGATGGGTCATTTTGGATCAAAGAAAACCGAAGATGTGCTGTCCACACACTTCTATTGGCCTAGGATGAGACGAGATGTTGAGCGCTATGTGGCACGATGCACTACTTGCAATAAAGCTAAGTCCCGTCTAAACCCACATGGTCTTTATATGCCTCTGGCCGTTCCTAGTGTACCTTCGGAGGATATTTCTATGGATTTTGTGTTAGGATTACCTAGAACTAAGAGGGGGAGAGATAGTATTTTTGTGGTGGTAGATCGGTTCTCTAAAATGGCGCATTTTATACCTTGTCACAAGAGCGACGACGCTACCAATGTTGCTGATTTGTTTTTCAGAGAGGTTGTACGCTTGCATGGAGTTCCCAATACCATCGTTTCAGATCGTGATGCTAAATTCTAAAGTCATTTTTGGAGGACGTTGTGGCATAAGTTGGGGACGAAGCTGCTGTTTTCTACTACTTGTCACCCACAAACGGATGGGCAAACGGAGGTCGTCAACCGCACATTGTCCACCATTTTGAGGGCTGTTTTGAAGACCAACTTGAAGCTCTGGGAAGAGTGTCTACCTCATATTGAGTTTGCATATAATAGGTCAGTACACTCCACTACTAAGGTAAGTCCGTTTCAAGTGGTCTATGGCTTTAATCCGTGTGCTCCCATTGATTTGCTACCATTACCACCATTTGAAAAATTGAATTTTGATGCTACTACACGTGCTGAATTATTGCTTAAGATGCATGAAACTACTAAAGAAAACATAGAGAAAATGAATGAGAAATATCGTGCTTATGGTAGTAAGGGTAGAAAAGAGATAACATTTGAACCGGGTGATCTTGTTTGGTTGCACTTGCGCAAGGATCGTTTTCCTGATTTGAGAAAGTCTAAATTAATGCCCCGTGCTGATGGTCCTTTCCGTGTGCTTGAGAAGATAAATGATAATGCATATAAACTTGAGTTGCCTGCAGCTTTTGGGGTTAGTCCCACATTTAACATTTCAGATTTAAAGCCCTATTTGGGAGATGACGATGAGCTTGAGTTGAGGACGACTCCAATTCAAGAGGGGGAGGATGATGAGGACATCACTTCACATGATACACACATGGAGCCTCCACCTACAATTCAATTACAAGGACCAATCACACGCGCCCGTGCCCGTCGCTTGAACCATGAGGTTAATTCTTTCCTTAGCAACTATGTTAATATTTGTTTGGACGGGATGCTACTGAATACTAGTGATATTTTGTTGCTTAAGAACATGGGAGATGGAATAGAAGAGTTGGAGTTGAAGACGGAGTCGCACGGATGATTTGAAGTCAAGAATTCGCTGGTTCGGACTACATCGACCATCATGCACCAAAATGGTCATAACTTCCCCATACGAAGTCCGATTGGCGCGTTCTTGGACTTTTTGGAAAGCTAAGGAGAAGATGGATATTTTGGCGTTGGTTTCGCCTCTTTTGGAGTCTCGAGCCGTCCTGTGTGTTTGAAACAGTCCTGCGTGACAGAATTGGGCCATGTTGGCCCATAGTCCGAGTCTGTACATCTTCTAGCCCATAGTCCGAGTCTGTACGCCTTCTACAGGCTGCCCACGCCTTATATACTCATGCAAGCCGCCTTTAGGGTTAGGTTTTGCTTTGTTTGCATCTACACTTGTGTGTTTAGATCCCGCTCCTGCACCGGACCGATTGGCTGCTGCATCAGCATTTGTGAAACCTCTCCTCTTCATAGTTTATCTGTGATTTGGCATTCGACTTGTATCCTTCTTGTTCTTGCTTGTGTTCTTGGGTTCGCTTGCAGGAACTAGCCTTCGTGGCGAGGTCAATCGCGCCCTGCGTGGTTGATAACCAACGGAGACGGTGGTGTAGCGATTGCAAGGTTTTGATCCGCCGGACCGGAGCCTTGGATCGTCAACGTCGAGATTCTCCCCCCATCCAAGTTATCCTTTACCTAGCGGAAGATCGGGACTAGCCCCCCATTACAAGGCTAGAGTACTAGTGTACTGTTGCTACAGTGCAGTAGTACTACTTGCAACCGGCAAGAACTAGTACTCCTCTCGAGAAGAACAGAAACAACCGAAGCACAAAAACGTTCAGGAATAAATTTGCTGCCTGCAAACCAAAAACTGCAGAGCTATTAACTAGGTGCAGCACACAGACAGCAGGAATAGAAGCATCCAGGCCAGAGAAAAACAAATCTGAGATGAACTCACAGGAAGCTTCCTCGCGGCGCCCACAAGCACAGGAGAGAGAACACGCAGGGAACAAAATGACCCAATGGAATAGAAAATGATTTCAGCAAAAGGGTAGTCCAACCCTAGGGATTGGGGCCCTATTTATAGGCTGCCCAATGGCCTAGAATATTACACCAGCCCCTTAGGGTTTTTACAGACGTTAAAAATAAAGGAAAAGACTCTACTGCCCTTAGGAATTTTTACAAACACGACTGACTGACTGTGGGCCTAGAGATACAAATGACTTATTCGGAAGCTAAGCTTTCATAGCGACTACGGCTTCTCTTCTGGACAGTCTGATACAGAATCAATGGTTGTCAGTTTTGCGCCGAAACTGACAAAGCCTCCACCGTCTTTGCACCAAGTACCCAGATTGGGCGGCCTGATTCCGCAGCCCTCTCAGCCCGGCAATCACTCACCGCCCGTTTACCTGAGTCAATCCTGGTCAACAGCCCAGTGGGTCTTCTGCTGCTCCTGGCCCATGTACCCAGATTGGGCCAGCCCGACTTCGCAACCTCCTCTGCCCGACAGTCGCTTGCTGCCCGTGTACCTGAGTCACACGTGGCCCATGAAACATCAGATCTCCTCTCTTCATCTGTCCTCTTTAACTATCGTTGACAATGACTCATCACCTCTAGAGCCATGAGGCCCACGCTATTCAGCATGGCTCCTCAATCTCCCCCTTGATGAGTGCATTGTCAACACTTCATTTCTTCAGCTCTTCAGTGTCTGCGAACAACTGTGGAAACACGAAAACAAAGCACAAGAAAACAAAGAAGAAGAAAATAAGGTAAAAGTTTAACCATAATGACCAAAAGCCGAACAAAAGCAAGAAGCGGTCATTATGGTTAACCAAAGGTAAAAGCTCAGAATGAGTGCGATCTCAGAAACATCAACAAGGATATCAAAAGAGTAAGTGAGACAAAAACTCCCGCTCGAACTCTTATCCCAAAATTTCTCCCCCTTGTTGTCAAGTGAACTCATCAAGCACTCAAAAGAGACACAGACTCACCCTAAAACGCAACTCCCCCTCAAAATATGCAATGAATGGTACTGGGGTGCATGAGGAGTGAATAAAGCACGCTTCTCAGATATGATTGACTGCAATTACAACATCTAACAGATACAGCAAAAGACATACTGTTAACGATACATGGCATGATCAGTGCAACAGATGATATCTAAAGAAAGTCATTGGCACACATGTTCAATTTTGCAAACAAAAGCATCACCATATTTTCCAGTTAATAAGCAAGGTAAAACATGAGATGTAAAAGCTAACTGATATCTACCAAGATAAGCATTGTCCAAAACGAAGTTCTTCAGCAAACTTGTTATCATTTCAATTTTCAGGCCTTTTTCTTTTCTCTTTTTCATTTATGCCAGGGGTTATTTGCATGTCAAACCTTATGCTGACCGACCAAGTCAAGCCTAGGCCAGATCTGGACCATCAGAAGCTTAAGACATTGGTCTTGGCATACACTACATTGTCCTAGTTCATACAAAAGTGCTATGGTACGCAGTCCAGAACAATGCAATGCGACAAAGCAAACCCACCTGGTTCTTTGCAAGTAATGCATAAAGAGGCATGGAATTTTCATTTTTCTTGATTTTCCATCATTTTTATAGCACATTTCCATGTTTTAAAGCAGAAAGATGTCCAAGTTGCATATCGGCATCTATGTGAGGAACGAGCTACAAGGTATGTAACAGATAACAAAAACACTAAGCCTACACATGCTAGTTACCAGAAGCAATGGTGATCATTTTTCAAGTTTAAAGCATAAAAGCCATGCATATGACAGATATCAGACATATCAAGTGAACTGAACAAAAGCATGATCATTGACAAGTATTCAAAAGCATGTACCAGCTAGAAAAAGTAAAGCAGTTCAATCATATAACAGAAGCAGCTCAAAAGTGTGATATGTGAATATGCAAGATATGAACACACACAAAAGACTCAAGAAAAGAGTAAAGAAGAAAGAAAACTGACGCAAAATATCCTAGAAAGGATACACAACACCCAAATCCCCTCGTAAACGCTCAAAGGTAGACTGATCTAGGGGTTTGGTGAAAATGTCAGCCAACTGATGATGGGTATCAACATGAACAAGGTCAATGACACCTTTCTCATATTGATCCCGCAGAAAATGAAAGCGCACATCAATGTGTTTGGTTTTTGAATGGAGACAAGGGTTTTTCCCTACACTAATTGCACTGGTGTTGTCGCAAAACAAAGGAACTCTGGTAGGAAAGAATAACCCAAAATCTCGCAGAGTGGAAATCATCCAAACTAACTGTGAGCAGCAGCTACATACTCAGCCTCAGTGGTCGAAAGAGCAACTCCAGATTGCTTTCGAGAAGACCAAGAAACAAGAGAAGAACCGAGAAACTGGCAAGTACCGCAAGTCGACTTGCGATCCAACCGGCACCCACCAAAATCGGCGTTTGAAAAGCCAGATAAATCAAGAAGATGATGATGCTGAATAATAAAGACCGAGATCAGGCGCATAAGTGAGATACCTAAAAATGCGCTTGACAGCCTGCCGATGAGACGTGCGTGGTGAAGACTGAAAACGCGCGCAAAGTCCCACGACAAACTGAATGTCCGGCCTAGTCGCCGTTAAGTACAATAGCGAACCAATCATCCCTCGAAACTCTCTCTCGTTGACCTTGACGCCGCTCTCATCCTTTTCCAGGCCCCCAGATGTGCCCATCGGGGTCATCTGCGGCTTCAATTCACCACCAAAGTCAAATTTTTTCAACATGTCACGAGTGTACTTACCTTGGTGGATGAAGGTGTTGTCCTTGGTCTGCTTGATCTGGAGCCCTAAGAAATACTTGAGCTCACCCATGAGGCTCATCTCAAACTCGTTGTGCATCTCCTCAGAAAACTTGGACACAAGAGAGTCAATAGTACCGCCAAAGATAATATCGTCCACGTAAATCTGAGCGACTAAAAAATCTGAAGCATCTCTGAGCAAGAAAAGAGTTTTATCCACCGAATCCATCACAAAGCCCTTCCCCAACAAAAATTGCTTCAACCGGTCATACCAAGCCCTGGGGGCTTGCTTCAACCCGTATAAAGCCTTTTGCAGCTTAAAAACATGTCAAGGAAACTTAGGGTTATCAAAATCGGGGGGCTGCCTAACATAAACTTCCTCCTCTATGAACCCATTTAGAAAAGCACTCTTAACGTCCATTTGAAAAAGCTTAAAACCCTTTGAAGCGGCAAAAGCTAAGAGAATGTGAATGGACTCAAGACGGGCAACAGGGGCGAAAGTTTCTTCAAAATCAATACCCTCTTTCTGGCAAAAAACCTGGGCAACTAATCAAGCCTTGTTGCGCACCACAACCCCATCTTCACCTTGCTTGTTCTTGAACACCCACTTGGTGCCTATGGGGTTGCATCCAGGTGGCGGCTCAACTAGTGTCCAAACCGATTATGGACAAAATTCTCAAGCTCTTCTTGCATAGCATTAATCCAATTAGAATCAGAAATAGCATGAGAAACATCTCTAGGCTCAAAAGATGCAACAAAGGCAGATTCGGAAAACACAGCAAGAGAGTTACCAGATGAACGCAAAGTCCTTTTAGTCAAATCACCGATGATGAGCTCTGAGGGGTGATCACGCTGAACTGCTCAGGTTCCCTGGTGATCTGAAGTCACCTCACTGGAGTCAGCAGCTGGCACCTCTAGACTCGACTGAGGGGGCTCGATCGAAGTGGAAGAAGTGATCAGAGGTCCGCCCTCGACCTCAGTCGAAGTATCAGAAGGTGTGGGCTCTACGGGAGATGCAGAAGGCCCACCCTCATCAGCAACTGGAGTATCCTCATCTTCCTCGAAGATGGACTCTCCGAGCTCATCATCACCAGAAAGCTCAAAAGAAGGAGTCAAAGAAGGCATGGATTCGTCAAATGAAACTTCGCAAGTCTCGACAAGCTGCTGGGAGTCGAGGTTCCAAACACGAAAGCCTCGCGAATGTAAAGCATAACCAAGAAAAACTCCATCCCAGCAACGAGACTCAAACTTGTCCAGATGCCCTCCCTTCTTGAGCACAAAGCACTTGCAGCCAAACGCTCGCAAGTGGCTCACCTTGGGTTGTCTGCCAAACTGCAACTCATACGAAGTCTTACCTAAGTAAGCTCAAAGAAAATTGCGGTTGACCAGATAGCAAGCCGTGTTCATGGCTTAAGCCCAAAAACGCCTAGGAGTCCTGTGCTCATCGAGCATCGTCCTGGCCATCTCGACTAGCGTGCGGTTCTTTCGTTCCACAACGTCGTTCTGTGGGGGAGTGTGAGGAGCAGAAAACTGATGGTCAAGACCCTGATCACTACAGAAGCTGACGAACTGAGAGTTCTTGAACTCAAAGCCGTTGTCGGAGCGAATTGCTCGCATCCGACCATTGTTCTCATTCTTCAGCTTCAAAATCAGGTCATGAACAAACTAAAATGTTTCATCCTTCGACTCCAAAAGAAAACCCACGAGAATCGAGAAAAGTCGTCAACAATGAAAAGCGCGTACCACTTCCCACCGAGCTAGACCAACAGTGTCCAAATGTAAAACCTCGCCTGGAAACGAAGTCATCACCTGAGTCACAGGTGAGTGGGATGCGGCAACCATTTTCCCATGACGACAGGGATGACACACTAGATCTTTCTCCATTTTTAGCTTGGGCAATCCTCGGATGAGGTCCATAGAGCTTAACCTGACTAGCAGATCAAAACCCAAATGACCTAACCTCCTATGCCACATCCAGAGCTCAGAAGAAGATCCAGCAATCAAACACTGAGAAGGGTCAAAAGAACTAGAGAAGTCAATTCGAAAAACTTTACCGAAAGGTAAAATCTGGCAAATCAAAGACCCTTTAGAATCAACCATAGAAGAGTTGCCCTTCTTAAAACACACCTCCAAACCATCCTCAAGAAGTTGTGAAACAGAAATCAAATTAAGTTCAAGTTTCTAACCAAAGTAACGTTCTTTAAAGAAAAATGGTCTGAAATGCGAATTGAGCCTATGCCACTTACCTTCCCTTGACCACTGTTCCCGAATGTAATGTACTCTTTGGATCTCGGGGGAGTGAGACTGGAAAACCATCTGCGATGTCCCGTCATGTGGTGAGAGCATCCTGAGTCCATGATCCAAACGTCCTCCAGTCCCCGATCCTGCACAATCAGTGGCTGTAAGTGGGAGCAAATGGTCCGGCACCAGGTTTAGCAAAAGAGCTAAGCCAGTGTCGAGCCATCTGCTCAAAAGACAGAAAATAGAAATCATAATGAGAGTCTGGACCAAAATACGACTCAAAGTGCGGTCTTCGGTTCTGCCTAAAGACTCGGCCACGAGGTCCAGGACCGTAGCCAATACGGCCTGGAGCTCTGCCGAAGCGAACACCACCATCTGGAGCACGGGCATGAAAGTCGTCTACCCTACCACCAACTACACGACGCGGCCTGGCCTCCAGCCTCTCCCCACGTCGAGGAACCCGCAGTCTACCACCCTGCTGGATAGAACTGCTCCTGATCACCACGAGCTCTCTCTGCTCTCTCAACCCGCTTCATCCTGAAGCAAAACTCCGCAAGATGCCCGTCTCTCTGACAGTACTCACAATGATAGATGGGCTTCTTGGGATGTGGTTGAGGCTTGGGGTTCTTGGGCTTAGTGGTGTTCGGTGTAGTCTTCTTGGGTTGAGAGGGTCCAGGAAGAGAGTCAAGAGAAGTGTGAAGGTTTTTGGGCTTTGGAACCCAGATAGGTTTCTTGGGTGGAGCTTTTGGTGGTTCATGGATCACTCCATCCTTGGGCTGACAAGCCTGGGAAGACTCAGTGGAATGGGTCTTGGGATATCTCTGCTCAGGAGTCATTTTACTCCACTCCACTGCCCGGCTAATGGCACTCTCAAAGTCAGCCTTGGTGTAGGTGTAACCTACCCCAAACCCATCCTGCCTCTTGAACTGTTGGATCATCATGCCGAGCTGTGGCTCCCTGGCACTGATCCAACTCAGGATAGAACGGAGGTAAAAGTTCTCATTCTGAGAATCACCTAGCCCCTCTCTTAAGGAAGCTAGTACCTCCACCTGAGACAAGCAGGTCTCACACTCGCTATCTACCTGGACAGACTTCTCAGCTTTTAGCTTAATCAACTCAAGTCTAAGAGACAGACAGTTCTCACAGACAGTGGGTGGAACTGACAGTGTCTCAAGCTCTAGCCTAGTCTACGCAAGCTCATCTCTCACTCTCTCCAAATCACCCAAATGCACATCGCCCTTGGCTTTCAGCTCAGCTAAGACGGCTAGATGAGATGGGCATCAGCACAGGGTGTGACGACAGTGGCTTGAGCATCTTTTAGCTCTAGCTGAGCGCTTTCAAGCTCAGTGGCAAAAGCGTCCCTCTCATCAACCCTTTCTGTGTACCTGGACTTTAGAGTCGACAGGTCATACAGAAGCACCTCACACTTCGGACACTCACTGCTATCACCCCAGCAAGGGGAAGAAGATAGACTCTCAATTCTGCCGTTGGCTACGGCAAGCTCACTCTCTAACTCATCTATCCTCTTCTTGACCCCCCTAAGCAGTTTTTCCCGATACTTTAACTCCTGACGATTGCTCTCAAGTAAATCAACAATTTCATGCTCATAAGATGATACCTTTTCGTTGTCGTCGTCGGAGTCATCGGAGGAGCTCTTTTCTTCCTTATCCCCAAGAGCCATTGAGCAGAAGCTCTTGCGGGATCTTCGGCGCTGGTGTGAGTGGCT
This sequence comes from Zizania palustris, assembly GCA_019279435.1. Lineage (NCBI taxonomy): Eukaryota > Viridiplantae > Streptophyta > Magnoliopsida > Poales > Poaceae > Zizania > Zizania palustris. The sequence goes on from JAAALK010001863.1 coordinate 56,767, forward strand.
CTTCGGTCTGTCCCCGAAAGCCATGAAGCAGAGGCCTACAACCATACTTCGAGAAAACAAACTTTGAACTCACACACTGAGACCTTCGAAACAGATAGCTGCACACTCCGAGCGAAGTCTATCAGAGAGATATGCTCCGACGCCAACTTTGAAGCCTGTCAAAGTATTGACTTCGAAGAACTCAAGTCGGAGTACACCTTCGCAAAGACGGTCGAAGTATGACAAGCTAATCAACACTAAGCACAAAAACATACTACGAAGCTAGGATCACAGTACACAAAACAAAGTCGAAGTTTAAGCGAAGCCTTTAAACAAAATATCAGATCGGAGCCTACCTCACGAAGCTGAGGGACTTCGAACAGAGAAGGGACTTCGCCAGAAAAAACAGCGAGAAATGGCACTTTCCCCTGTCTACTCGATCAAAAAGCAACATAGTAAAAAGCAAGGCTAGAGTACTAGTGTACTGTTGCTACAGTGCAGTAGTACTACTTGTAACCAGCAAGAACTAGTACTGCCTCTCGAGAAGAACAGAAGCAACCAAAGCACAAAAATGTTCAGGAATAAATTTGCTGCCCGCAAACCAAAAATTGCAGAGCTATTAACTAGGTGCATCACACAGACAACAGGAATAGAAGCATCCAGGCCAGAGAAAAACAAATCTGAGATGAACTCGCAGGAAGCTTCCTGGCGGCGCCCACAAGCACAGGAGAGAGAACATTCAGGGAACAAAATGACCCAATGGAATAGAAAATGATTTCAGCAAAAGGGTAGTCCAACCCTAGGGATTTGGGCCCTATTTATAGGCTGCCCAATGGCCTAGAATATTCCACCAGCCCCTTAGGGTTTTTACAGACGCTAAAAATAAAGGAAAAGACTCTACTGCCCTTAGGAATTTTTAAAGACACGACTGACTGACTGTGGGCCTAGAGATACAGATGACGTTATCCGGAAGCTAAGCTTTCATAGCGACTACGGCTTCTCTTCTGGACAGTCCGATACAGAATCAACGGTTGTCAGTTTTGCGCCGAAACTAACAAAGCCTCCACCGTCTTTGCACCAGGTACCCGGAATGGGCTGGCCCGATTCCGCAGCTCTCTCAGCCTGGCAATCACTCACCGCCCGTGTACCTGAGTCAATCCTAGTCAACAGCCCAGTGGGTCTTCTGCTGCTCCTGGCCCATGTACCCGGATTGGGCCAGCCCGACTTCGCAGCCTCCTCTGCCCGACAGTCGCTTGCTGCCCGTGTACTTGAGTCACACACGTCCCATGAAACAACAGATCTCCTCTCTTCATCTGTCCTCTTTGACTATCGTTGACAATGACTCATCACCTTTGGACCCATGAGGCCCACGCTATTCAGCATGGCTCCTCGCCTTCTTGTGGCCATTGCGCTGCGGCAGTCGGCGATGAAATGTCCTGGGTCACCACACTCAAAGACACAGGTTGTTAAACATGACTTTTGAACATTCTCTTGTCATAAACACGACACACCCGGTTGTTAAAAAGACACAGGTCATCATCTCCTAATGACTCGAGCTGGTTCTCAGTGATAGACATCAAGGAGAACCCAACACAGCTCATAGAGGAGGGGTCAGCAGAAGGTTTAGCAAGAGCCAAGGACTTTGATCCAGAGCCAGTGAGATTTGATCTCAACTGGGTATCAACCTTAGTGGCCTTCATCTTGCTAAACAACTCAGAGATGGTCAAGGTATCATAAGATGTGCTCTCAATGATAGAGGATACCTTGATCTCCCAGATCTTAGGGTCCAAGGTATGGAGAACCTTGAGCGCATGCTCATGATCTGAGACTAACTGAACACCCTCGGCCATGTTGGCCCGAAGCTTGTTGATGATCCACTGAAAACGACCAAACAAGGCTTCAACAGATTCACCGGGGTTCTGTGTGAAATTCTCATATTCACGCCGGTAGGTCTGAAAGAGCCGAGCATTGACCTGAGCTGTCCCCTCATGGTGTGCTTGGAGGGTAGCCCCGATCTCTCTCGCAGTGGTGAGATGGCTCACGTGCTCAAATTCAGTGGGACCTAATCCAGAAAACAAAATGCTCACTGCTTTGTTGTTGTTCAGATGCTGGGCGATAATATCAGGGGAATTACACTCAGCAACTGGCAATATAGTAAAAGTAGCGTGAACACAAATGTCCCAAATGTCCGAGCTTTGGCTCATGAGATAGGCTCGCATGCGAGTCTTCTAATAATTATAGCCATAAGCTTCCAAGGACGGGACCTTTCCAAGAGACGTCATGATCACTACTTGGGTTTAGAACCGGTTAAGGTATGGAAAAACCCTAACCAGGCTCTGATACCACTTGTAGGACTGAAAGTAGCGACCAGAGAAGGGTTAATGGGCGCCTAAAAAATTCTTTCAAATCAATGGCCTGCTCCCAACACCCAACGCACCTAAACAGACTTATCAAAGAAAGGTGAACAGATCAACAGAGCCTCAAAGAATCTAGCCTAACAATAACCGGAGTCCTAATCGAAAAGACACCCACACAGTGCTAGTAGGCAGATTAACTAAGCATTCAACACATAGACATTTTAGGCATCATAAAACTCAGTCATCACAGGTATTTAAAATGACAAAATAAATGGAGACAATAAATAGAGATCTCAAATATATCAGTGATTATTCATGATCCAATCTAAAATAAAGTACCGGTAACAGATGAAGAGATCACAGAATATTCAGAGATAACATCTATTAATGCATGCAAAACAAGACAAAGAAACTTACCGTGTGTTCGTTGTCTCCTGTTCAGATATTCAGCCGAACACCTGAACTGCTTCCTGCTTCAACCGAGTTCGCTTGTAGTGCGCCTGACAGACACACCGTGTCGTGTTGTTCTTGGCTGCTGTTGCTTGTGCGGCTTGGCAACACAAGCACGCAAGCGCTGCAAGACTACGAGGCGTGCGTAGAGGCTAGCAAAGCTAGGCGCTAGCTAGCTGCTGGTAGCATGGAAGGAATGCACGGAGGACCGCGCCGTGCAAGCTGCAAAGTCTGTGCACTAGAAGCTAGCTGCCATGCTAGACTATAGAGTTTAGATTTGGCAATAGTGCTGGCAGAAAAAAATATCCCGCAGAAACCACTATGAACAGTGTGCACCAGGTTGACAAGCAAGAGACCTGCGCTTTAGCAGAGGCCCTGGGTTCTTCGCCTCGATACGCGTGAAACAAAAACTGAATCATCAACTGTAGCACGCAATCACTAGCAAGGCTAGCTAACTATGCTAGCCATCGGCCAGCAAGCAGCTATGCAGCATGCATGCGCATGACACAACCAGCTGTTGTGGCAACTGCGGCTGATGCCTACAGATCTAGGATGCTACGCCACCTACAGCCTATGCAGCTAGAGTGTTGTGCACAAACCTCAAAGAACGAGCGAAGCGAGAAGAAAAGAAAACGTGGCTTAAGACTATGATGAGAAAAGACAGTAGTGCAAAAACAAACCAGAAGAATAAAATGGCGACGGCGGCTGATTGGTTCGGACGAACATCACGCAAACGACGGAGAAGATACCGGCGGCGGAAAAACTCAGGAATGAACAAAAAAGTGACCCAATATTTGGTAAAGTGTTTTCTGAAATTGGATAACCCTAACTCTAGGGATTGGGGCCCTATTTATAGGCAGCCCAATAGCCTAGGAATATTCCACCAGACCCTTAGGGTTTTTTACAGACGCATAAATAAATGGAAAAGACCAAACTGCCCTTAGGATATTTTTACAGACTTGACTGACTGACTGTGGGCCTAAGGACGAGATAGTAAACTCCTATTTACAGATGACTTATCCGGAAGCGGAGCTTTCGTAGCGACTACGGCTTCACTTCAGGACGGTCCGATCCAAGATTAGCGGTCGTCAGTTTTGCGCCGAAACTGACAAAGCGTCCACCGACTTTGCACCAGGTACCTGGATTGGGCTGGCCCGATTCCGCAGCTCTCTCTGCCCGGCAATCACTCGCCGCCCGTGTACCTCAGTCAATCCTGGTCAACAGCCTAGTGGATCTTCTGTTGCTCCTAGCCCATGTACCCGGATTGGGCCAGTCCGACTTCACGGACCCTCTGTCCGACAGTCACTCGCTGCCCGTGTACCTGAGTCACATGCGGCCCAGACGCAACAGGTCTTCTCCTCTTTTCAGTCCTCTTTGACTATCGTTGACAATGACTCATCACATCTGGAGCCATGAGGCCCACGCTCTTCAGCATGGTTCCTCAAAGGTATCCGAAGCTTCGGCAGTGTGGGCCTCCGAAGGCTTCTTGGCTGAAGCCCATGGGCTGGCTGGAGGCTTTTGGAGCCCGTAGCTCGATGGGCTTCAGCCCCGTAGGGCTTCGGATAGACCCTGGACATGTGTATTTTCGGCCCAAATCACCAAAAATTGATATTTTGATAATCTAGCCATTAATGCCATGTTTTGCCATCAACAACGGCAGTGTGCCAGCACTGCACGTGAGAGTTTGTGATCCTTTATCTCAACGTTTGAGATCAAGAAAGGAAGTGGAGGAGTCTTTGGTCGTTAGGTCTAATCTAGGCTTATTCCTTTTTCTGAAGATGTCCTCCTCCTCTCCTTTTATAGGAATGAGAGCCCCTTGGTCGTGCTCATCTCAGAATCCACAAAAACGTAACATATCCAATCTGTTCACCAACGTCGGAACTTCCGACAGGGTATTTTCGGTATTTGATACAGTATGACATGCAACATATCCAATATGTTATCACCCAACTCGGAACTTCCGATACCATATCGGAACCTCCGATCAGTACAAAAATTCCCCTTCCTCGAGCATACGGAGTTCCTCCCCCAACTCCATCCATACTTCGGCCAACCGGAGTCCCTCCTCCACCTCAGATTCCACTTCGGACTGATGCATACAGTTCTCAAGACCCAGAAGGTCTTTCCGAAGGAGATGAAGACGGTCTTTGCAATATGGACGCTCAAATGGCCAGTCTCCAAGCTGAAGTAGCGAGGTGGCGGCAAGAAGCCACAGATAGGCTTCGTTCTCAAGCCACCCCGGTCATCCCCGAAGTGCCCCAAGACGACGAACTTCCTTATCCCAAAGCCCCGAAGAACGCTTCCTTCGACAGCGAGTCTCCGCTGCATCCTGAGCTACAGATAGTGCGCTTCGATCCTAAGTTTAAAACTTCGAAGCTCTACAAATATTTTGGAGACGAGGACCCTGGGGAGTTCTCTCGTTCTTATGCATTAGCAATTGAGGGCAGTGGAGGAGTGCGAGACACCATGGCCAAATGTTTCCCTCTAGCTCTTGAAGGGGTGGCTCTGCGGTGGTTTTGGTCCCTGAAGCCAGGGTCAATTAGAACCTGGGAGCAATTAAGGAAGAAGTACATAAGTAACTTCCAGGGTACCTTCGTACCCCCAATGTCTACAGGAAGTCTTTTCTAGGTGAAGCAGCTGCCCGGAGAGACTTTAAGGCAATTTTCAAGCGCTTCGCCCATACGAAGTCGCAAATTCGAGGGTTGACTACATCCTCCATAGTTGATGCAGCTCAAGAGGGAGTTACCCATGCGGGCCTCCTTGGTAAACTTCACCGGAAACAGGTATCTTCTGTTGCTCAGTTGATGTCTTATTTCGAGGAGTATGCAAGGTCAGAACAAGGGTGGCTTCAGAGAACCGCTGCAACTCTGTCAATCCTGCAAGAAGTCAAGTTGGAAGTGAAGACTTCAACACCTTTGTAGTGGCCTAGCTTTGAAGTTCAGCATGACAGGCGTCAGGGGCAAAAGCATCCTCGTTCAGAAGTCTTGAACATTGCACCTCCGTAGAAATCTAGCCCTAAGACTTCGCAACTTTCAGGAAGCAAGACCAGCGGCTGGAGGCCACCACGGAAGTCAGCTGGCAAAGCCCATGCCTTCTTCTGCTGTGTCCATGGTGAGAATCGAAGTCACGCAACTGATGCGTGCAAGTCTATACTCGCTTTAAGAGGCGAGTACCTTGAAAGAACTTCGGGTCGAGGCACTACTGACCGAGTTCCTCCCGAGGTGCGTCCGGAGCCTGTCCAGGTTGTGGCATGTATAGATAACTTCGACCCTGCAAGGCAACCTCTGGTGGTCAATATTATGCCACCTCCGAAGCAGGAAGATGGTCAAGATCGAGGGAAAAGAGTAGTCCTCCCAATTCCGGAGGAGGGACTCTTGGTAGTATGTCGAAGAGGCAGAGAAGAGAATATGTCCGAGAAGTGGGCCATATTAGAACTTCTTCGTTCGCAGCTACCACACCTGAATGGTCCAATGTGCCAATATCTTTTTCCGCAGATGATGCAGCGGGCATAAAGTTTCCACATGCAGATCCACTTGTCATCACTGCCGATATAGCAGGGACTGAAGTCCGGAGAGTACTGATTGACGGAGGGAGTTCAGCAGATATTATCTTCGTTCAAGCCTTCGATCAACTTTGTATCTCTAGAAAGCATCTTCTCCCAGCAGCTCATCCTTTGCAAGGTTTCGTAGGACCCCCTCTTGATGCTCTCGGCCAAATAGGTCTGGAGGTCACTTTTGGAGAGGGGCTACTAGCCAGGACGGAGGAGGTAATTTTTGATGTTGTGGATGCCCCGTATGCGTACAATGTTATCTTCAGGAGGGGCATGTTGAATCAGTTCGGAGCTGTGGTGCATCATAATTATCTGTGTATGAAGATGCCCACACAAGCGGGAGTGCTCACTGTTTTTGGAGATCAGGCCACTGCGCGAAGAGCGGAATATGGTCATTGCCCTCCTCTTGACCCGAGACAGGTGAACAGCGTGCAAGGCAACCTGGAGGATATTTCTGCTTCAGGCCAACCTTCAAAGAAGTCCTTCCCAAGGCCAAGCCCTGAAGGGGATTATAACGAAGATTATTGTCAAAGACGACGAAGACTATTCATTTCAGTTTGGCAAGTATTTGCCTCCAGAAGTCGCTACTTCGTTAGAAAAAGTAGTTGAAAAAAAATTAGATGTCTTTGCCAGGTCTAATGAGGACATTACCGGAGTCAAACGGGACATTATTGAGCATAGTTTTCTTGTTAACCCGAGGGTTCTGCCTGTCCGACAAGGACTCTCGAAGCTATCTACAGAGAGGGCCATTCTTGCTAAAGACGAAATGGAAAAGTTGCTGAAGGCTGGGATTATCAGAGAAGTATCTTATACGGACTGGCTAGCCAACCCATTCTTCGTCAGGAAGAAATCTTCCGGGAAATGGCGCATGTGTATTGACTTTACATCTTTGAATAAAGCATGCCCCCGTGACCCCTATCTCATGCCGCGAATTGATCAATTGGTTGACTCCACTGCTGGTTCGGAGTTATTAAGCTTCCTTGACGCGTATTCCGGCTATCATCAAATCTGGCTAAAACACGAAGATGAAATCAAAACAAGCTTTGTAACTCCTTCGAGAGTCTTCTGCTATGTAAGAATGCCCTTTGGCTTGAGAAATGCTGGGGCAACTTTTTCGAGGTTAATTGCTAAGGCTCTAGGTCATCAAATAGGCCGCAATGTAGAAGCCTATATGGTTGACATTGTAATAAAGAGTGCTTTAAAGCACCAACATAGCCTAGACTTAGTAGAAATATTCAATAGCCTTCGGGCGTGTGGAATCCGTCTTAACCCCGAAAAATGTATCTTCGGGGCTCAGGCTGGAAAATTGTTAGGATTTCTAGTTTCAAGCAGAGGGATCGAAGCTAGCCCTACTCAAATATAACTGCGTTGCAAAGGATGGCTCCTCCGGAAAATTTGAAGCAAGTGCAGAAGTTAACTGGCCGCCTTGCAGCACTTAGCAGATTCCTAGCAAGGTCTGCGGAGAGAAGTTTGCCCATTTTCAAAGCATTGAAAGGGTCCGAAGATTTATCATGGACATCGGAGTGTCAAAAGAGCTTTGATGATATTAAGAGTTATCTCAGTAACCTCGCTACACTCACGGTGCCTGTTGCGGATGAAACCCTACTCCTTTACCTTGCGGCTACTTGCTCCACTGTTAGTCCAGTCCTGGTCAGAGAAGTTGATTTCAATGGGAAATTGGTACAGAATCCAGTCTATTTTGTATCCAAAGCATTGTCCGGAGCAAAAACAAGATATTCCGAGCTTGAGAAGTTCACCTATGCTCTGATAATGGCTTCGAGGAAGTTAAGGCATTATTTCCTAGCACATAATGTGATTGTACCAACTTCGTATCCCTTGTGAGATATGCTCCGAAGTAAGGATTCCACGGGAAGAATTGGGAAATGGGCTATTGAATTAGCACCCTTCGGCATCTCCATCATGGCAAGGACAGCAATTAAGTCACAAGTGTTGGCAGACTTTGTGGCAGAATGGACTCCCCCTGCAGTATGGGCTCCGGAGAAACAAAGTGAAGAAATTTGGACCATATACTACGATGGAGCTTTCCAAGCATCCGGAGCAGGTGTCGGAGTGATAATAATTTCGCCTTCAGGGCAGAGAGCAATGTACTAGGCTAGGCTCAACTTTACGTCCACTAATAATACAGCGGAGTATGAAGGAATTTTGTTAGGACTTCAAAAGGCACGTGCTTTGGGGGCTACAAGAGTTGTTATTAAAACAGATTCTAAAATTGTAGCAGGGCACATAGATAAGAGTTTTCAAGTTTGTCATCCACAGCTTGCAAAATATTTAGAAGATATCTGTAAGATTGAAGCAACATTTAAAGAGATTTCTATTCGAAGCATACCCAGAGTTAAAAATATGCAAGCTAATATCTTGGCAAAAGCTGCAGCCGGAGCTATGGACATTCCAGAAGAAGCCTTTTACGAAGAGCTCAATTCACCTTCAGTAACACAGATCCCTTATGCGGAGGTTCGTTGCATTCCATGTACAGATTGGCAGAGTTCAATTATGGAATTGCTGCAAGGAAAAGGAACTTTGCCTGAAGGACCACAGCTTTGGAGGTTGAAGCTCAGAATCCGAAATTATCATATAATCAACGGTATTCTGTACAAGGCCGGAGTATGTTCCCCTCTGATCCGATGTATATCTCAAGCCGAAGGTCAGGAGATTCTCCGAGAAATTCATGAAGGACTTTGCGGTAGCCATCTGGCCCCTCGAGCTTTGGTAGGAAAAACACTTCGCCAGGGGCTTTATTGGCCTACAATAGTAGCTGATGCAGGGAGATTAGTCCGCACTTGCTAGGGTTGTCAATGGATGGGAAGAAGAAGTGCCCCTCATAGCTATCACTTCGCATAATGTACAAAAATTTTCCTGGAAAAATATTATATGCCGGTTCGGAGTGCCTCGGCCGCTCACAGTTGACAATGGGACACAATTTGATGCAGAGCCCTTCAAAAGTTTTGTGAAGATCTTGGCATACAATTATGCTTCACTGCAGTGCAACATCCTTAGTCTAATGGAGCTGTTGAAAGAGCCAATGGTAATATCTTGTCAGGGTTGAATCGAAGAATAGTCGGATTGGCAAAAGGATTATGGACCGAGGAGCTCCTGAAGATTTTATGGTCCATTCGGACCACTCAAACAAGGTCCACGGGTTTCACTCCTTTCAGACTATTATTCGGAGATGAAGCTATGACGCCAACGGAGCTTAAAGGAGGATCCCTTCGCAGCACCGAACCGGAAATAGAAGAAGAAAGGCAAACTTCGCTGGATTTAACAGAAGAAACAAGACTTCGAGCTGTCGCCAATTTGTCAAAGTACCAGCAGCAGACGAAGACTTGGTTTGACCCGAAGGTTAAACTTAATGAACATAAGTTGGGTCATCTTGTTTTGCGAAGCATTATAGCACCAGGGAAATTAGGGAATAAGTGGGAAGGTCCATACATAATTCTCCGCTCAGGACGCCCTGGTTCTTTTAAGTTAGCTAATTTAGAAGGCGAAGAGTTAACGCATACATGGCATGCGGAGCACTTAAAGCGATATTTCGCATAGGGGCTCCTTGTAATCATTTGTAAATACCTTCTGAATTAATAAAGCTCATGGTTCAGATAATGCCTACTTGCCAAACACTTCCTACTTCTAGTGGACGCACTGGAAGAACGAAGTTCGCTGGGAGGGAAGTGTCATTAATTTGAACCAATTTTTCGGACTTCGAACCACTAGTTCGAAGCTTCCGACGAGGTGGGAAAGTCACTGAAAAATGGATTCCAAGCCACCGGCTTGAAACCATCCGTAAAAAGAGTCGAAGGAGACCAAATAATGCGGATTCCATGTTCCGGCTTGAAAGCATCCGTAAAAAGAGTCCAAGGAGACCACTGCGAATTCCAAACCACCGGTTTGATAGCATTCGCAAAAAGAGCCGAAGAAGTCCAAAACGAAACAGAGTTTGAGCTGATAAGCTTCGAATATCTGTGAAAAGAGTCCAAAGTGACCAATCATTTTGGATGCCAAAGTGTCCGAGAAATTAGTCCGAAGTGACTTCTTTCAAACAAAAGGTACTAAGTTACCAGTTTTCAGACTCCAAGTAGTCAAAAACGTTTTGTAAGATTTCAATTAATCCTTAAGTTGCTGAGGGGCTCTGAGCCTCCAAAATTGTACTCCTAAGTTTTTTCTTTGTGCCTAACAATCTTCGAGTACACTTCGAAGTTGCTTACGCCCAAAGAGGGGCTATGAAGTAGGGAGACAATTTTAAAAATCAATCTTTATTAGTCGAACAGATTAGATTACATTATGATAAATCTGTGTCTATTCCAAGAAGGAATCGAAGACCCCTTCGATCTCTAGAACTATCACAAAAGCCGGAGCGACTAGTTCTAGAGCCGGGAGTCCTGATAACTTTACGTTTAATTTTTCTCCCTCCCTTCGAAGCTCAAAAATCTTTTTGTTCTTGTTGAAGTTCTGCCCAAGATCGAAGTCGCGCGGGGCTTCTTTCCCAGCTCTGAAGTTCTTCAGGCTTCTTTCCTTGTTCTTCAACAATACCCTCATCTTCGGACCATTCAACGTGTTCAGAAGACAAAGCTTCCAAGTTAACTTCTTTTTCTTCCTCTTTAATATAAGATAACATATTTTTACATATTTCAGGCGCAATTGCACCGGAGCTTTCTCGAGGAATCAAAAATCGAGGTCGTTTGTGAAGTTTTAAAAGATCGAAGGTAGCCCATAGCAGGCGGAGTTCTTCGGTAAAATTTAATACTTCGACATCGTCCATACGAGGTTGAGAAGCATAAAAAACATGATAAATAAATTTTCATTCATAATATATGAAAACATAATTTTTACATATTTGGACCCCTAAAAAAACTAAACCCGTGGGTCCGGTGGAGGTTGGCTGCTCGAAGCTTGAGACCGAGCTTGTTTTTGGCGATGCCCTTCATCGATCCAAGCCTTGATCGTTGTTCGACCTTCGGCTCTCCATGAAGCTTGGAAGGCTTGCCAAGCTGCGGCCACATCTTCGGAAGGATTTAACAGTTGGTTGTCATCGAAGGTAATGGGAGCCGCCCCTGAATCTGGTGCTACTGATAGCCCTAGATATTCTTAGTAGCGAAGTACTCCGAGAGCAGCTACATGGCAGGAGATTTCTCCATACCGAATACATGTTGTCTTCATCATCTTCGCTGCTCCTTGGATCATCTTTAGCCGTCGCAGCAAAGGGACATTGTCACTCGAAGGTAGTGTCCAAAGAGTACCGAAGTACTCTAGAACACCTAAAAGATTGTTCATGACCTCCGCTGCTACCTTCTCCGACTTCAGTTTATCTTCAGCTAAAGTATCTCTTGACGAACTTAGCTCCTCTACCACAGTGGATAGTCTAGCTGCCTCCGTAGCCAAAGAACTCTTCTGTCTAAGCAGGTTGTTGGCTTCCTCCATGGCTTTAGCCTTCTCCTCTTGAAGCATCACCAGCTCAGCTCCCGCCGTGGCATGCTCTGCCCACATTTTCTCTATTTCAGCACGAAGCACGATTTGTTCGGCTTCGAGCTTCTTATTTGCAGCTTCCAGGCCAAGTCTGGCCCTCCTCTCGACTACAACCATTTCGTATAAACTAGAGATTCGAACTTCGGAGCCTTCAAGACTCCTCTGGAGAGTAGAAATCATCTCTTGAAGACGAAGGCTTCCTCGCTCATTCGAGACGGCTGCAGCCCGAGCCAAGACTATTTGCTGCGAAGAGGAAAAGCAAGGTGAGGAATTGTTCATAAGCTGAAATTAATCTTGTTTTGCAGATACTTCGTACCTGGTATGCTGCCCGTTCTAAGGCTGCGTTCAGCTCTGAGCACTCAGCTTCGCTAAGTATGGCTACTAAGTCTATCTCCGCAACTTCACGGTTAGCTCGATCCAAAGGCTCGAGCAGGGCCCGAAGTCCAGTCCTTCGCTCTAGAAAAGGAGCTAGGAGGGGGAGCATGGACAACAGTTTGATCGTCTTCATTCGGCGAAGGGTCGGAGCGCTGCGCTGCATCTCCGGAGACCTCGGTGGACTGGCCCCCCTCCGTAGATTGACCTTCGTCTGTTGATTCAAACGGAGTTAATCCTAAGCTCGGATCAGGAAAGGGGTCCATTTTGCCTTTACCCTTCCTAGGTCCCATCTAGACAGCTTCTGGAACTGACCCCAGAGATGTCGAAGTCCTAGGAGCGGTTTCTTTGGGAGTAGTCCCCTCCATGGGAGCGGACCCTGCCGAAACAAAGGTATTATATATTGCATAATTTTGTAGGGTAAAGAAAAAGGCAGTTCAAGTGAAGTTTACCTCCGAAGCCCTGTCGGCGGATGAGTACGGGGCTACTCGGAGGATCGAAGGCCACTTCGAAGTCATCATCAGACTCGGTGGCTGGAACTGAAGGGTTGACTGTTGGAGTCTTCTCTAGAGCCACAACTACCACTTCATCCGGAATTGAAGCTTCTTCGGCTGTAGCTTCGACTCCACCTTCAGCAACAGGGGCTTCTTGATGGGGCAAGTCAGGCTGGACGCTTGAGGTCTCAGCCTGTCCGGAGCTGCCTGGAACATCTGGCACGCTTGTTGCGTCGCTAGTGTTTACATCTACCTGAGCCTCGTCTTCAGTAATTTGGTCCGCGAGGACCCTTTGCATCTCTCTAACTCCTTCATCTTCAGATGAATCGGAGGGCGAAGCCACAGTCCTTGGAGCCACATTCTTCGACTTTTGAGCTAGTTTTTTCACCGGAGTCTTGGCTGGAGCTGAAGGCCCAGCATCCGCTTTCCTCTTCTTCGGCCCTTGCTCGGAAGGTACCTAGTCCGGAAGAGGAGGGGGTGCGACTCCGAGTACGCCCCCATACTCGGTTGAGCCGCTCCCAACTACCCACTAGTTTTATCCTCCACTCCTTTTCGGTCGGAGTTGGAACTCCCAGAATCTTCTCCGCAGCTCAAACAATTTTCTCTGAAGTCATAGGAGCTTGGGAAGCTAAAAGATAAGTTTACGATTAGTCATTTCATCAAATAATTGTATATACAACAAGTTGTTTTCAAAACTACTTGCAGGGCTTGAGTTTGAAGATATTTTTCGGAGTACACCCTCCGGATCTTCTTCGAAGGTTATAGGCCAGTTGACCATCAGAGGTGGAATCTGGAGCCCAATGAACTCCTCGGCTAAGTCCTGCATGCTCATGCGGCGACTAATCCTTTGGAGCAAGCTAAGGCTAGCTTCGAGCTGGCCAGGGTCTGGGTGAACTTGAGCTTCTCTTCGGAAGTTTATATCTTGCAGAGGTCCGGCCAGACGGCTGCCTGCTCCAACTTCGGCATAGAACCATCGGAGAATCCAATCTGTGTACCATCTAGCGTTGATGGCTTTCACTAGAAATCGTAGTTGGAATTTGTCCCGAAGTCTGAAGTTGATACTACCGAAGGCTACTACAATTTCTCCCCTCTGGAGCCTTGGTAAGTTTTTGGTTGGCAAGATGCCCTGTGCAGTGCTGCATAAATTTCTGCTCTTCCTTCACAGCCTTCAGCTCGTAGAGCCCATTCGAAGATGGCTAAGCGCGCTATCACATTCGGAGATAGCTGAGGAAGGGTGATATGAAACAAGTCGAATACCTCTGATAGGAAGTCCACTGCTGGGAGTCCTAACCCCGCTTCGAAGAAAGCTTGGAAGACCACCACTTCTCCAGGCCTCGGTGAGGGGATGGTCTCTTTTCCAGGCTTCCGGATGATGACCCCTGAGCCAATCTTCCCTTCTACTGCCGCTGCGATCATCTCCCTCTTGGAGGTAGATGGTTCTAGTGTATAAAATTGGTCTGGATACTTCGAAGAAGCCGGAAGGAGATCTTGAGGACCGGTCTGTTGGGGATTCTCCGTCGGAGCCGTCGCTGCTGCTGGCGCCGCCACAGTTGTTGCTGCTGCCGCAGCCACGACCTGTTGCTGGGCTAGGGCCAAAGTCGCCCCAGGAACCTTGAAGCTAGTTTTGACCATGGATTCGCACCAAATGCTGAAGCTAGAGTTGGGAGGCTAAAGACTGGATGTGCAAAGATGGTGATAAAGGTATTCGAGAAGTGTCTGGGTCCTCTATTTATAGCCCAGGCCCACAATTTTTTACCGTTCACATTCGCCGTTTCACATTCTTGATCGTTACTCTTTGCGAACTTAATGCACCATGTAACTTCTGCTGGATGGAAAAAGCCAACGGCTATTTCTTCTAAGTCTAAAAGGCTTTCCGACTTCTTAAGTTAATTCTGGGATTATTCGAATGTAACTTCCTTAGGAATCAATTCAAAGTTTTGAATCTTTATATATTTTGGAGGTTGATTAAATCCGTTAATCCCTATGCATGATTATTTTTTCTTGCGTATACTGCTCTCCTAACATTACAAATCTAGCGGAGAAGCGTATTCGAGGGGCTACTTGTTGGGGGAAAATATCTCATCTTCGGGGTTATTGCCGAAGCAGCATAAAGGCAGTCAACCAGTTCGAAGATTGTCCGAAGACCATCTTCGAAGATGCCCAGAACCTTGTTCGAAGCCCGAAGGCAGGCACTAGTTCGAAGTATGTCTTCGAACCAAAGCCCTTCGGGATCATTTCTGCCAGCTAAGATGGAAGACTTATCTTCTATCCTATTAGATTAGTCTTTTACCATTTTAGCCCTATTAAGGAAACCGAATAGTCTCTACTATTATAAAGCGTCCAGATTTCCGTTCCTCCGTCCGCACCTTCCTACTTCCCATAAAAAACCGGCCAAAACTCCCGGTGAAAACCGGTTCGCACAGTCACCTAGAGCACCCCGGCCCGTGCACGTTCTGTTGCAACCGTCCCGTGCGCACGTTCTGGGAACCACCGCATGCAATCTCTGCATGCAAGCATGAGAACAAAGAAAAAAAGAAAAAAAGAAAAATAAAAAGAAGAAAAAAAGAAAAAAAATATTTTTACATTTCACTTTTTTAATTAATTTCTTTATTTTACGCGGATGTACGAATTTTGTATAAAAATCCTTAGATTTTTGAAAAATCATGTAAAAACATGAATTTTATGCAAATAGCCAATTGAAAAATAAAGTTCTCTCTGTTGCAAAGCATAGGCATCTGACTAGTTTCCTTAATGTCGGTTGTAATAGAGGGGTAAATAGGTCTTTTCCTTAATGTTTAGGCCTATAAATACCCCCCATTTCACCCTGTAATAGGGACCGAAGACCAGTGATTCAATACACACTTTCGAACTATTCTAAGCTATTATCCTTTCGGAGGCTTAGAACAGTTTGCTTCACAAACACTTCGTTTGTTAGTTTCTTTTCTATAGAAACCTGTTAGCGTAATCTTTTACGCCAACAGTTGGCGCCGTCCGTGGGGAACCTAGTCCAAAAAAACTTCGTTCTCTACCAACTTCTCACACCATGCCTCCTAAGCGGAGCGCACCTCGCAATCCCACTCGGAGGTCCTCTCGGATCTCCGGAGAGATACCCTTCGACACAGTCGAAGTCGGAGGGTCTTCGACTATCCCACCACCTCAAACTCCGCAAGGGGCTTCTATTCCTCGAGGATACGAAGCATCTCCGCCAACCCCTTCCATACTCCGACCGCCCGGAGCCACTCTACCACCCTCCATTCCGATTCAAACTGATCATACCAGTTCTCAAGACCCGGAAGGTCCTTCCGGAGGAGATGAAGATAGCCTTGGAGACATGGCCACTCAAATGGCCAATCTTCAAGCTGAGATAGCGAGGTGGCGACAAGAAGCTGCGAACAGGCTTCGCTCTCAAGCCACCCCAGCTATCCCCGAAGTGCCCGAAGACGACGATCTTGATTATCCCGAAGCCCCGGAGAACGCCTCTTACGACAATGAATCTCCGTTGCATCCTGAGCTGCAGAAGGTTCGCTTCGATCCAAAGTTCAAAACTTCGAAGCTTTGCAAGTATGCCGGAGACGATGATCCTAGTGAGTTCGCGCGTTCTTATGCCCTAGCAATTGAGGCTAGCGGCGGAGACAGAGAGACTATGGCGAAGTGCTTCCCGTTAGCTCTTCAAGGAGTGGCGTTGAGATGGTTCTGGTATTTAAAGCCAGGATCAATCAGTTCATTGTCACAGTTGAAGAGGAAGTTTATAAGTAACTTTCAAGGCACCTTCGTGCCCCCCATGTCGACAGGAAGCCTTTTCCAAGTGAAACAGCTCCCCGGAGAAACATTGAGACAGTACTTCAAGCGCTTCGCTCACACGAAGTCGCAAATCCGGGGGCTGTCCACATCCTCAGTGGTTGATGCGGCTCGGGAAGGCGTCAGTCATAAAGGCCTTCTGGATAAACTGCATCGGAAGAGCATCACCACAGTATCACAGCTGATGTCGTACTTCGAGGAGTACTCGAGGTCAGAAGAAGGTTGGCTTCGGAGGACTACTGCTACTTCGACAGTATTGACAGAAGTTAAAGCAGAGGTGAAGACTTCGGCACAGCCGCAAGAACCAGTCTTCGAAGTGCAACATGATAGAAGAAGAGGGCAAAAGCACCCTCGCTCTGAAGTCTTAAACATTGCACCCCCACAGAAGTTTGCACCAAGAGCTCCACAGTCTGCGGGGAACAAGTCCAGCGGCTGGAGGCCGCCAGGGAAAACGGCTGGCAAGGGCCAGACCCTTTTTTGCTGTATTCATGGAGAGAATCGAAGCCATGCAACTGACACCTGCAAGGCTATCCTTACCCTTCGGGGAGAATACTTGGAGAGAACTTCGGGTCGAGGTAGTACCGACCGAAGTCCGGCAGCAGCAGTGCGCCTGGAGCCGGTCCAGGCTGTGGCGCGGATAGAAAATTTTGATGCTGCAAGGACATCCTCCGGTGGCCAATGTTATGCCACCTCCGAAGCAAGAAGAAGGGCAAGATAGAGGAAAGAGAGTAGTTCTCCCTATCTCCGGAGGAGGTACCCTCGGAAGCATGTCCAAGAGACAGCGAAGAGAGTACGTTCGGGAAGTAGGCCATATTGGGACTTCGTCATCTGCAGCTGCAATGCCGGAGTGGTCTCATGTTCCAATATCTTTCTCTGCGGAGGATGCAGCTGGTATTAAGTTCCCGCATGCAGATCCATTGGTTATCACTACTGATATTGCAGGGACTGAAGTCCGAAGGGTGCTAATTGACGGAGGTAGTTCAGCAGATATTATCTTTGTACAAGCCTTCGATCAGTTATGCATTTCCCGGAAGCATCTTCTCCCAGCGGCTCGTCCTCTGCAAGGCTTCGCAGGACCTCCGCTTGATGCACTCGGCCAGATAGGCTTGGAAGTAACCTTCGGAGAAGGTTTACTAGCACGAACTGAAGAAGTTATCTTTGATGTGGTAGATGCCCCGTATGCTTATAATGTCATCTTCGGACGGGGCATGTTGAATCAGTTCGGAGCTGTGGCGCATCACAACTATTTGTGCATGAAGATGCCCACACAAGCAGGAGTCCTGACAATCTTCGGAGATCAAGCCATGGCTCGGAGGGCAGAATATGGTCATGGTCCTCCTCTTGATCCAAGGCAAGTAAACAGTGTCCAAGATAATGAAGAAATTTTTTCAGCCTCCTCCGAAGCTTCGAAGAAGTCATTTCCCAGACCAAGTCCCGAAGGAGAGATTGCAACGAAGGTCATTGTCAAAGATGGTAAAGAATACACCTTTCAATTTGGTAAAGATTTACCTCCTGAAGTTGCAACTTCCTTGGAAAAGGTCGTAGAAGAAAATTTGGATGTCTTCGCTTGGTCTGACGAAGATATCACCGGAGTCGATCGGGATATTATTATATTGAGCACAGTTTGCTTGTAAACCCGAAGGCCCGGCCTGTTCCACAAGGGCTCCGGAAGATGTCCGCAGAGAGAGCTGCTCTAGCTAAGGACGAAGTTGAAAAACTGTTGAAGGCTGGGATTATCAGAGAAGTGGCCCATACAGAATGGTTAGCCAACCCAGTCTTCGTCAGGAAAAAGTCTTCCGGAAAGTGGCGCATGTGCATTGATTTCACATCTTTGAATAAAGCGTGCCCACGTGACCCCTACCCCATGCCCCGAATTGATCAACTAGTTGACTCCACTGCAGGTTCGGAGTTACTAAGCTTCCTCGACGCGTATTCTGGTTATCATCAAATATGGTTGAAGCGCGAAGATGAAATCAAGACGAGCTTTGTAACTCCTTCGGGAGTCTTCTGCTATGTAAGAATGCCCTTCGGCCTAAGAAATGCCGGGGCTACTTTTTCAAGATTAGTCGCTAAGGCTCTAGGTCATCAACTAGGTCGCAATGTGGAGGCCTATATGGATGATATTGTAATAAAGAGTGCTTTAAAGCACCAGCATAGCCTAGACTTAGCAGAAACATTCAATAGCCTTCGGGCATGTGGGATCCGTCTTAACCCTGAAAAATGTATATTCGGAGCTAAGGCTGGAAAGTTGTTAGGGTACTTAGTTTCAAGCAGGGGAATTGAAGCTAGCCCTACTCAAATAACTGCGCTGCAGAAGATGGCTCCTCCGGAGAATTTAAAGCAAGTGCAAAAGCTGACTGGACGTCTGGCCGCACTTAGCAGGTTTTTATCAAGGTCTGCGGAGAGGAGTTTGCCAATTTTTAAAGCTTTGAAAGGGTCCGAAGATTTTGCATGGACACCGGAGTGTCAGAAAAGCTTCGAAGATATTAAAGATTATCTCAGCAATCTTGCTACACTCACGGTGCCTATTGCGGACGAAACCCTACTTCTATATCTTGCAGCTACAGGTTCAGCTGTCAGCGCAGTCCTTGTCAGAGAAGCAGATATCAATGGGAAGTTGGTCCAAAATCCTGTCTATTTTGTATCCGAAGCATTGTCAGGAGCGAAGACAAGATACTCCGAACTTGAGAAGTTCGTTTATGCTCTGATAATGGCTTCGAGGAAGCTAAGACATTATTTTTTGGCTCACAATGTAATTGTACCAACTTCGTATCCTTTAGGAGATATGCTCCGAAGCAAAGATTCCACTGGAAGGATTGGAAAGTGGGCAGTAGAGCTAGCACCCTTCGGCATATCTTTCCTGGCAAGGACAGCTATCAAATCTCAAGTCCTAGCAGACTTCGTAGCAGAGTGGACTCCACCTGCGAAGTTGACTCCAGAGAAATCAGATGACGGAGTTTGGATTATTTACTCCGATGGAGCTTTCCAAGCATCCGGAGCAGGCATTGGGGCAGTATTAATTTCACCGTCAGGGCAAAGAGCAATGTACTCCGCAAGACTCAACTTTAAGTCTACCAATAATATAGCGGAGTACGAAGGAATTTTATTGGGACTCCGGAAAGCACGTGCTCTAGGGGCTACAAGGATAATTATAAAAACAGATTCTCAGATAGTAGCAGGGCACGTAGACAAAAGTTTTCAAGTCCGACATCCACAGCTTGCAAAGTACTTGGAAGAAATTCGCAAGATCGAAGCACATTTCAAGGGTATTTCCATTCGGAGTATACCAAGAGCTGAAAACGTGCAAGCGGACATTTTAGCGAAGGCTGCTGCCGGAGCTGTGGATGTGCCTGACGAAGCTTTCTATGAGGAGCTCAACGTACCTTCGGTGCCACAAATTGCCTCTGCAGAGATTCTCTGCATTCCTAGTGCAGATTGGAAAGATACGATCATAGAACTCCTGCAAGGAGGAACAAATTTGCCCGAGGAGCCCCAATTGTCAAGATTAAAGCTCAGAGCAAGAAACTATCAGTTAATCAACGGTATATTATACAAGGCCGGAGTATGTTCCCCTCTACTCCGATGTATATCTCAAGCCGAAGGCCAAGAAATTCTTCGAGAAATTCACGAAGGCCTTTGTGGAAGTCATTTAGCTTCTAGAGCTCTGGCAGGAAAAACACTTCGCCAGGGGCTTTATTGGCCCACAATAACAGCTGATGCGGAGAGCTTGGTCCGCACTTGTCAAGGATGCCAGTGGATGGGTCGACGGAGTCATCGCCCACCAACAGCTCTTCAAGTCATTGCTTCGGTATGGCCCATGGCCAGATGGGGTATGGATCTAATTGGTCCCTTTCCGTTAGCAAAGGGAAATCTGAAGTTCGCAGTGGTAGCTATTGAATATTTTTCTAAGTGGGTAGAAGCAGAGCCCTTAACAGCTATCACTTCGAACAATGTACAGAAATTCTTTTGGAAGAACATTATTTGCTGGTTCGGAGTGCCTAGATATCTCACAGTTGATAATGGAACACAGTTCGACGCAGAACCCTTCAGGAAGTTTTGCGAAGACCTAGGCATTCAACTATGTTTTGCTGCAGTGAGACATCCTCAGTCCAATGGAGCCGTTGAGCGAGCCAATGGAAATATTTTATCAGGGCTAAATCGAAGAATAGTAGGATTATCAAAGGGACTGTGGACCGAAGAGCTTCCGAAGATTCTGTGGTCCATTCGGACTACGCAAACAAGGTCCACAGGTTTTACTCCGTTCAGACTACTATTCGGAGATGAAGCTATGACTCCAACGGAGCTCAAAGGGGGCTCATTTCGCAGCACCGAACCAGACATTGAAGAAGAAAGACAAGCTTCGTTAGATTTGTCAGAAGAAACAAGACTTCGAGCTGTAGCTAATTTATCAAAGTATCACCAGCAGACGAAGACTTGGTATGACCCGAAGGTTAAGCTCAGCGAGTTAAGGCCGGGTCATCTTGTTCTACGAAGAATTATAGCACCAGGGAAGTTAGGCAATAAATGGGAAGGTCCATATCTAATTGTCCGCTCAGGGCGCCCTGGTTCATTCAAATTAGCTAATTTAGAAGGTGAAGAGTTAGCACATACTTGGCATGCGAGCACCTAAAGCGATACTTCGCATAAGGGCTCCTTGTAATTCGCTTGTAATCACCTCTGAATTAATAAAGCATACACCCTGATAGTTGCCTTCCCCTTGTTGACTCCTAGCTTCCCGAGCGGACGCGCTGGAACGGAAGTCGACCGAGAGGGAAGTGTCATTAAGCTGGGCTGTATTTCCGGACTTCGTACCCATAAAGTCGAAGCCTCCGGTGTGGTGGCTGAAATCCATCCGAAGCCCAAGTCTCGGCTTGTAGGCATCCGTAAAAGAGCCAATACCACATTCTACGGAGTCCAAGCTTCGGCTGGTAGACTTCCGTAAAAAGAGCCGAAGGTGGCCAAAATCTGTGGAGTCCAAGCTGCAGCTTGCAGACTTCCGTAAAAAGAGCCAAAGGTGGCCAAATTCTGCGAAGTCCAAGCTCCGGCTAGGTAGACTTCTGCAAAAAAGAGCCGAAGGTGGCCAAATTCTGCGAAGTCCAAGCTCCGGCTGGTAGACTTCTGCAAAAAAGAGCCGAAGGTGGCCAAATTCTGCAAAGTCCAAGCTCCGGCTGGTAGACTTCTGCAAAAACAGCCGAAGGTGGCTAAAACACAAAAGCATTTGAGCCATGGGCTTCGAATGTCTGTTAACATAGTCCAAGTGACTAATTCTTTAAGACACTAAAGTGTCCTGGAAGTTATCTTAATTGATTTCTTTCGTAAAGCAAACAAAGGTACCAAGTTACCATTCTTCTGACTACAAAAAGTCGAAGACATTTCATAAGATTTCAAAAGATCTTTAAATGACAGAGGGGCTCCGAACCCCCAAAAAATTGTACTCCGAAGTTTTTTCTTTGCGCATAACCATCTTTGAATACAGTTCGAAGTTGCTTATACCCAAAGAGGGGCTAGTAAATATGGAGACAATTTTAAATCGGCATTCATTATTGAAACAAATGTGTTTACAGATTACATTATGAAAAATTGGTATCTATACCAAGAAGGAATCGGAGACCTCTTCGGTCCCGAGAGCTAGGGGTGGAACGACTAGTTCCAACATCGGAAGTTCTAAGAACTTTACGTTTAACTCTCTTCCTCCCCTTCGAAGCTCTAAAATCCTTCTGCTCTTGTTGAAGCTCGGCCCAAGTTCGAAGCCGCTCGGGGCTTCTTTCCCAGCTTCTAAGATCTTCAGATCTCTTATTTTAGGCTTCACCTTCGTCTTCGGACCAATTAGTGTCTTCAGAAGACGAGGTGTTTGCGTCAATCTCTTTATCTTCCTCTTTAATATAAGACAATATGTCTTTGATTACTTCGGGCGCAATAACGCCGGAGTCATCTCGAGGAATAAGAAATCGAGGACGCTTATAACTCTTTAGAAGTTCGAAGGTGTTCCACAGTGAGCGAAGTTCGCTGTTAAGTTCTAACACTTCGATATCTTCCATAAGAGGCAAAGCCTAAAAATATGACAAACAAGACTTTCATTGATAAATGTTTACAAGCATCAGCTTTACATAATCAAAAAATCCTAAGTAATTCCTAAACCTGCGGGTTCGAAGGAGGCTGACTGCTCGAAGCTTGGCTCCGAACTTGCTTCTGGCGTTGGCCTTCATCAATCCAAGCCTTGATCGCAGATCGACCTTCGGCTCTCCATGAAGTTTGAAAGGCTCGCCAGGCGGCAGCCACGCCTTCGGAAGGAGTCAAAAGTCTCGCGTCGTCGAAGATGATGGAACCCTCTGCGCTCGGAGTAATTATTCGGCCCAAATCCTCATAGTAACGAAGTAATCCAAGGGCAGACACTTGTCCGGAGAGTTCTCCATAACGCATGCCTGCCGTCTTCATTTGCTTCGCTGCTCCTTGGATCCTCTTTAACCGGCGCAGCAGAGTCACATTATCATCCGAAGGTAGTGATCCCGTAGTACCGAAGTACTCCAAGACACCTAGCATCTGCTCGATGACCTCCGAAGCCACCTTCTCAGACTTGAGTTTTTCCGCAATAAGTGCATCCTTGGCCGAAGACGTTTCTGCTAAAACTCCGGAGATTCTAGCATTCTCCGTAGTCAAAGTATTCTTTTGAGTCCGGAGTTGGCCAACCTCTTCTTGAAGTCTTACAAGTTCGGACCCCTTAGCAGCATCCTCCGTCCGCAGTCTTTCAACCTCCGCTCGAAGCGCAATTCTTTCTGCTTCGAGCTCTTTCTTCGCAGCCTCCAAGCTTTGCCTAGCCCTTCGCTCTGCTAGTATTACATTATCCATCTGAGCTACTCGACCTTCGGAGAAGTTAAAATTTCTTTGAAGAGCTTCATTCTCTTCCCGAAGTTGAGCAATTTCATTTTCGCTTGATAAAGCCGCAGCGCGGGCTAAGACTGCTTGCTAAGAAAAAAGAAAAACTGAAATAAGAAATTATTCATATATAATTTGCTATTTGGTTCGAAGATGCTTTATACCTGATAAGCTGCTCTTTCCACAGCAAGGTTAAGCTCCGAACCCTTTGCTCTGCTTAAAAGGGCTACCAGTTCTGTTTCCCCGACTTTGCGACTGGCTTGACCCAAAGGTTTAACCAAAGTCCCAAGTCCGGTTTTCTCCTCCAAAAAAGGAGTTATGAGAGGAAGCATTACTGAAGCCTTCTGGTCAGCTCTGCTTAGCGAAGGTCCGGAGGGTTCTTCCGAGGCCCTTGGAACTTCTGAAGATGGCCTCCCCTCAGTTGATTCACTTTCATCTGTCGACTCAGATGAAGTCGATCCTTGAGTAGGGAGAGGCTCTATGTGTCTTTTTCCTCTTCCAGGCCCTTGTAGAGTAACCTCCGGCTGTGGCTCCGAAGTTGTCGAAGGTCTTTGAATTGTATCTTCGAGGGGTACTTCGACAATAGGAGGCTCTGAAAAAACAGAAATATTATACATTGTATAATTTTGCAGAAATTGATAAGAATTATGCAAAATTTACCTTCGACATTCTCTGGAAGATCGAGCACCGGACTGATCGGAGGATCAAAAGTGTAGTCCTCATCCTAATCAGCCGTTAAATCGTGGACTGCAGGAGCATCATCCTGGGGAGTCCTCGTCGCTTCTTCGGGAATCGAAGCCATAGTGACTTCGACCCCACTCTCATTCACAGGAACTCCGTCCTGAGTTACATCTTCTTGAACTACCGAAGTCCTTTGTTGATCAATATTATCTCCAGACTCCGGTACGTTCGCAGGTACTTCGGCTTCATCTACACCCATAGGGGCTTCGATTTGTTCCTCCTGGGTATCCGGAGCTCTTACTTCTTCGATGTTGGCTTGGGGCTCCGGTATACCTGCAGTATCTTCAATGTGAATACTTCGTTGAGCTGCATCTTCCTCAATCAATTTCACTAAAAATATACCTTCGTCTTCTTTAGAACTAGAAATTGAAGCTCTTGAGCTCGAAGGTGCAGGATCTAAAGGTGCGAGGTTCTTCGGCTTCCGAGCCACCTTCTTCACCGGAGTCCTTGCGGAGCTGGAGGCTCCGGCTTCAGCTACTCTTTTCTTGGGTCCTTTCTCTTGAGGCACCCAGTCCATCAGAGGGGGCGGAGTTAACTCCAACATTCCCCATACTCTGTTAAATCGTTCCCAACTTCCGACCAATTTGATTCGCCATTCTTTTTCCGACGGAGTTGGGGCGCCCAGAATCTTCTCCGAAGCCCTTACAATTTGCTCTGAAGTAATAGGGGCTGAAGAAGCTAAAAAATAATTCGAGTTAGTCTTTCTTCGAAGTAAATATGTACTATGCATGTTGGTTTCGAAGTTACCTGCAGGGCTCGAAGTATAGTTAATCTTGCGAAGACCGCCTTCCGAGTCATCCTCGAAGACGATAGGCCAGTTGGCCATCAACGGAGGAATTTGCAGTCCGAGGAATTCTTCGGCTAAGTCCCGCATGCTCAACCTTCGGCTGATTTTCTGAAGCAAGTTGAGGCGAGCTTCGAGCTGGCCTTCGTCAGGTTGCACTAAGGCTTCCTTCCGGAACTGGATTTCTTTGAGGGGTCCGGCCAGAGGACTGCTCACTCCAACTTCAGCATAAAACCACCTCAGGACCCAATCGGTGTACCATCTAGCATTGATGGCCTTAGCAGGGAATGGAGGCTAGGGCTCAAGAACTCAAAGGCTAGGGCTCAAGAACTCAAAGGGCTCAAAAGTTTTTAACTGAGAGAAAGCGGTGAAAAGGTAATCGGGTAAGTTTTGGGCTCTTTATTTATAGCCTAATCGTTCCGTTGGTTACCGTTTGGGCTCTGCCCTTTCGCATTCCCGCCTGTTATTTTCCTTCCGTTAGAAACAGGAACTAACGGCTATTTTTTCTAAGTCTAAAAAGACTTTCGAACTTCCTGAGTCAGTTCTAAGATAGTTCGAAAAGTAATTACCTTACGACTGATTCGAAGTTCATATCTTCATGCATTTCGAAGATAAAATAAAAACCAATAACCCCTATGATTGGTTATCTTTTCTTTCCGTATACTGCTCTCCTAACGTTACAGGTCAAACGGAGAAGCGTATTCGAGGGGCTACTGTTGGGGGAAAATATCTCATCTTCGGGGTTATTGCCGAAGCAGCATAAAGGCAGTCAACCAGTTTGAAGATTGTCTGAAGACCATCTTCGAAGATGCCCAGAACCTTGTTCGAAGCCCGAAGGCAGGCACTAGTTCGAAGTATGTCTTCGAACCAAAGCCCTTCAGGATCTTTTCTGCCAGCTAAGATGGAAGACTTATCTTCTATCCTATTAGATTAGTCTTTTACCATTTTGGCCCTATTAAGGAAACCGAATAGTTTCCTTAATGTCGGTTGTAATAGAGGGGTAAATAGGTCTTTTCCTTAATGTTTAGGCCTATAAATACCCCCCATTTCACCCTGTAATAGGGACCGAAGACAAGTGATTCAATACACACTTTCGAACTATTCTAAGCTATTATCCTTTCGGAGGCTTAGAACAGTTTGCTTCACAAACACTTCGTTTCTTAGTTTCTTTTCTATAGAAACCTGTTAGCGTAATCTTTTACGCCAACACTACTGTTGGGGGAAAATACTTCATCCTCAGGGTCACTGCTGCAATAAGGCTAAGGCAGGTGATTTAATTGAAGGTTTCCAGCATCTAACTCCGGTTATGTACTGGGACAAGTTCGAAGGATAGACGCGAACTCTAGTTCAGAGTATATCTCCGAATGTTGACTCTTCAGAGAGCTTCCTTGCCAGCTAAGATGGAAGGCTTATCTTCTTTCTTATTAGATTAGTCTTTTACCATTTTAGCCCTATCAAGGGCACCGAATAGTTTCCACTATGTCGGTTGTAATAAAGGGGTAAAAATGTCTTGCCCTTAATGTCTTGGTCTATAAATACCCCTCCCTTTACCCTGTAATGAGGATCAAATACTGAGTTATTCAATACACATCTTCGAACTGTTTTGAGCTAATATCCACTTCGGAGGCTTAAAATAGTTTACTTCAAAAATACTTCGTTTGTTAGTTTCTAAGCTTCGAAAACCTATTAGCGTAATCTTTTACGCCAACACATAGACTTTACTATCATTTTCCACATAGACATGACTCACTCACGCAAGTATCTAATACCCATGGAGCTCATATGCGCCTCATGCTTGGGTTGTGGAAGAGGCTTCGTCAATGGATCCGCCATTTCCAAATCTTTGTGCACCTTGCAAATCTTCACATCACCTCTCTCAATCATCTCGCGGATCAGGTGATATCGCCAAAGTATATGCTTGCACAATGGAACCACTATTATCACAATGGAGGTCCACCAGACTGGACGCACTAGGAACAACACCCAGCTCAGAAACAAACTTTCTGATCCAAACGGCGTCCTTCACAGCTTCTGAAGTGGCGTTATACTCACCTTCTGTTTTAGAATCGGCCACCGTCTCTTGCTTGGATCTCTTCCAACTCACTACACCTCCATTGAGGCATAACACAAAACCATATTGTGATCGAGAATCATCTTTATTAGTTTGAAAGCTAGCATCCATGTAACCATTTACAACGACCTCCTCTTCACCACCGTATACTAGGAATATCTCCTCAGTCCTTCTCATGTACTTGAGGATACTCTTTACTACAACCCAGTGACTTTTACCCGGGTTTGATTGGTACCTTATTGTAACACTTAATCATCTGAAACATCTGGGTGTGTACATAGTATGACATATGTACGCGGATATCTAGCTCGCCACATGCACACTTTCTTACTCTACTCAGCCCCTGCAATGATTTGCAAGTATGAATCATCGAGCCGGTATCAAATACCCATGAATCATTTGCACGAGTAGCAATATTAATTTCAATAACATTAATACCCGAAGCGTAAGTCCCACTTCCCTTCTTATTCTTCTGCTCTTCTAGCTACACCTTGCAGTTGCGCTTCCAATGCCCAGGCTTATGGCAATGGTGGCACACATCAGAGTTGGTAGGACCAGACCTAGACTCTCCAGTTGGTTTAGACTTTGCACTAGGGATCACATCTGTAGTCTTATCCTTCTTCCTCCTCTTCTTGCCCTCATTCTGAACAACCATCACATGGTTTGGAGCCATCCTAATACTCTTCTCAGCAGATTTCAGCATCACATGCAACTCAGCTAGTGTCTTCTCTAGTCCAACCATGTTATAGTTCATGATGAATGGCTCAAAGCTCAATGGGAGTGATTGTAGAATAACATCAATAGCGAGGTATGGATCCAGTGGAGTGCCTAGTCTCTCTAGAGTCTCCACACAACCAATCATCTTGATCACATGAGGGCTCACTGGGCTCCCTTCAGCCAGCCTACTACCAAACAAGCATTTAGACACATTGTATGTTTCTGCCCTTTCTTGGTCCTGAAACATGCCCTTAAGTCCTATGATCATATCGTAGGCATCACGTTCCTCATATTGTTTCTAAAACTGAGAGGACATGCGGGCAGGCATCACCCAGCTAACATCCATGGAATCACTAGCATGCTTCTCATAAGAACGCTTATCAGCTGCAGAAGCATCCTCTCCTGGTTCATCAGGGTGGGGTTCCTCTAGAACATAATCCTTTTTCTCTTGCTTGAGAACAATTCTCGAGTTTCGATACCAATCCATAATGTTCGTTCCAGACAATTTATCTCATTTAAGAATAGATCGCAAATTAAAAACTAGAGTGCTCTTAACAGTAGACGTAGTAGGTGCCATGATCTACAAAAGATTAAATGTGAGGTTTAGCACTATGCAATGTTTATCTTCTATCCAATAAAAGATGTTACACTATCTAAACTAGTCACTTTCCCTCTCATGACTGATAGTGGCGCAAGATCCATGGTCACGCTATCTCGTAGTGAGCTTTGGCATCACTGCTAGAAGCTAGTTGACATAGGTAAGCAACTCCTTGCTAATCACATCATATGTGACTCTTGTCATTGGAGAAGCATCAAATGCTCGCGCCCAACTCCTATGCTCCAAGGTCCAAAACCGTTTTGATAGCCTCATCAAGTGAACCAACACTATGCGTGCAGAAGTCTGACTTCCGCCCCAATTGGTTGAGATAAAAGATAGCACCTTGTTTTGGCAGACCCACTATCGATGAGCACAAACCCTGGTGGGTGCAGCTATTGGGAAGAGCATCAACACTTAATTTTCTGAGGGAAAACTATTCTAGCATGGTAAAGTCCCTAGCGCATATGAAACATGCAAAAATAGAATAATAGGAACATAAGAAAGCATAACAGGCAATCATATTAAATGTGACATAGCATGGCCTTCTTCACATGGCGATCTCCATCTCCATGGCTCCCATCATCGAGTGCGTGCTCCCAGCCTCCATGAAGAGTACTAGTCCATCTCGCATAGCTACTCTCTTCTTGTCGACTTCTATGGCTTCTAAAGCCCTTAGTCTCTTATCGGTCACTTCCTCCAGATTATCTTTCAGAAGAGCCTCATACTCATCGACCGATAAGTCATCTTGCTTTAACACTCTTAAGGAGCCAAGATCTACCTCTACAGGCAGAACGACCTCTTGTCCATATACCAACTCATATGGACTGACCATGGTGGCACCGTGCTTTGCAATCCTACAAGCCCATAATGCCTCGGAAAGCACTTCATGCCACCTTTTAGGAAACTCTTCAATTTTCTTCTTAATAAGCTTAATCACGGTTTTATTACTAGACTCGGCCTGACCATTGGCCTGAGCATACTAAGGTGAAGAGTTTTATCAACTTAATGCCATAGTATTCGGCGAAGTCCCTTACTTCTTTAGAGACAAATGAACTACCTTGATCTGTAGTAAGAGTTTGAGGGATGCCGAATCTATGTATGATGTGCTTTAAAATAAAATCACGTACCTCATTGTGAGTCATGTTCTTAAGAGGTACGGCCTCGGTCCATTTAGTGAAGTAATTTGTCGCCATCAACATGAACCAATGCCCCTTTGAGGAAGGAGGGTAGATCTGGCCGATGAAGTCCAAACCCCAACCTCGAAACGGCCATGGCTTGACAATAGGATTGAGCAATGAGGCGGGAGTTAACTGGATGTTGCCAAACTTCGGACATGCCTCACACCCTCTGTAGTACTTGAAACAATCTTCAGTCATAGTCGGCCAATAAAAACCCACTCTTTTGAGCATCCAACTCATCTTTTGGGCTGACTGATGAGTGCCGCAAAGCCCCTCATGGACTTCTCCTGTAGCCACCTAGGATTGCTCATGATTTAAACACTTCAATAGCGCTCCGTCGATGGTTCGGCGATACAACGTGTCGTCTACAAACACGAATTTGAACGCTTGCCGCCGAACCTTCCGATCAACCCTTCAGCTAGGGTCTCTCAAATACTAGATGATTGGGACTCTCCAATTTCCCTTACAGGTTTCAGAGGACCTCGCTGGTCCACCTTCTGAAAAAACTTCTAAGATACTGACTTCGGGGTGCCCCCGAGCCATTCTAGCTCCTGCCGAAGCTTGGCCGAGGTGGCCATTCGGAGTGTGTCGGGCCGAAGCTCTTCGGAGGGTTTGGACTACGGGGAGCCTTCTCCGTCCAGGAGGCTTTGCACTATGGGCTCCGGCGTGCCAGATCCTTTGATCGGTAGAGCACTCCGATCCAGGGGCTTCGGCGCGTGGTGGCCTTCGGTGACCCGAGGGGTTCGACCCGAGGCGTGCGCCTGCCCACCTTTACTGGCTTCGGCAGTTGGACTGAACACCAGCTTCTCCAATACAGAAAATTTCCTTCTCTTGACTTGGTAGCCAGATGCTTGCTGAGCCAAATCATTGGAGACTGAATTGGCTTCTCTTGACACATGAGATATTTTGAAATCATCAAAAGTAGCAACTATGTCCAGACATTTTTCCAAGTAGCTATTCAGCAAGCCATTAAAACATTGAGCATTCTTAGCTACTTGTTGTACTACTAATAACGAATCACCATACGCGTGAACATGTTTAGCGCTACAGACTCTAGTAGTTCAAGACCTAGCAACAAAGCCTCGTATTCGGCTTGGTTATTAGTGGAACAAACTCCAGTCGAGCCGAGGTTTCAAAGCGCATACAATTAGGCGATACGAGAACCACTCCAATACCTTGGCCACTCTTGCAAGCCGAACCATCAAAATAGATTTTCCATGGTACTACCTCAACTAGAGCAATAGCATCACTCCCGCTAACATCTATGTGATGATCAACTATAAAGTTGGCTACGACTTGGCATTTCATCGCTCTTAGGGGCTCGTAGGCCAAATCGTACTCAATCAACGCGTAAGCCCATTTTCTGATTCTTCCACTCAGAATCGGCTTATGTAACATGTGTTTTATAACATCGGTTTGGCAAACAACAACACATGTAGTGGGGAGAAGATAATGGCGCAATTTGGTGCACGCGTAGTAAAGTGATAAACACAATCGTTCCACAAACGCGTACCTGGTTTCGGTGTCCAGCAGGCGGCGGCTCAAGAACATGATGATGTACTCCTTCCCCTCCACCTCCTGGGTTAGCACGACTCCAATCACGCTATCTTCAGTGGCGATGTATAGCCGAAATGGAATCCCGACCTTAGGTGCTCTCACCACGGGCGGTGATGACAAGCACTCCTTGATTTTCTCAAAAGCGCTTTGCTGGCTTGCCCCCCAAGTGAACTCGGCTTCATTTTTTAGCCGGAGTATGGGGACAAAGGCATCGATCTTGCCAGACAAGTTGGATATAAAGCGATGCAAATAGTTCAACTTGCCTAGCAACTTTTGCACATCCCTTTTGCATGCAGGTGCCACAATGTTTCTAATCTTCTCAAGTCTCTTAGGATCAATTTCTATTCCTCTCTCATGAATCATGAAACCTAAGAACTTACCCGCCGACACACCAAACGCACACTTGAGTGGGTTCATCTTCAACCCATACTGTCGCATCCTATCGAGAGCAACCTTCAAATCGGCTAAATGGTTTCCCATAACGTCTGATTTGACCACGACATCATCGATGTAAACTTCTAACATAACTCCTAACAGGTCATGAAAGATCAAGTTCATGGCACGCCGATATGTGGCGCCAGCAATTTTCAAACCAAAAGTCATGATGACCCACTCGAACAAACCGACAAAACCAGGGCATCGAAAGGCAGTCTTATAGACGTCCTCTTCGACCATAAAGATTTGATTATAACCAGCATTGCCATCAAGAAAACTTAGTACCTTGTGTCCTGAAGCATCGTTGATCAGCATGTCGGCTATCGGCATTGGATACTCATCCTTCGGAGTGGCTCTATTCAGATCCCGGAAATCAATGCATACCCGTATCTCGCCGCTCCCTTTCTTCTCTACAGGCACAATGTTAGCAACCCATTCCGCGTACCTGCATGGCCTAATAAATTCAGCCTTGAGTAGTCGCTCCACTTCTTCCTTAACTCGGTCATAGACGGCCGAATTAAAGCGGCGGGGAGGCTGCTTATAAGGCCTAAATCCGGACTTGATGGGCAGCCGATGCTCCACGAGCTCGCGGCTTAGCCCTGGCATTTCGCTATACTCCCATGCGAAACAATCGACATACGACCAAAGTAACTTTATTACTTCAGCCTTTTCATCGGGCTGTAAATGTTGGTTTACAAAAGTCGGCCTTGGGACGCTACCATTACCTATGTCTACCTCCTATAAGGGATCAGCCGATGCAAAACCTTGTCCTAATTTCTCTACTTCACTAAAGTCCTCGATGGCTTCGGCAATACCGTCTTTATTAGACCGATACTGCTCCACACGAGACTTTAGCCAATCTAGATTATTCTTGCTAGACATGACTACTAGTACAAAAATAGCCGTGCTACTCCAGCCGGCTTTACAGACACTGGTACAAACCGTCCTCCGGATACGCTAACAAAATCGTAATCTGAAAGATCTCTTCCTGATAGACACTCTACTTTGTCATGGACGGCGTCGACTGATACATCGGCCAATGCTACTTGGGCCAAAGTATCCGCGGGGATGACTTCTACCTCATCGTCGTCCCATTATATCAGGCACTAGTGTAGAGTAGAAGGGATGCAATAGTTCGCGTGAATCCAGTCGCACCCGAGTAGCACGCTATAGTTACCTTGTACATCGACGACGAAAAACGCTGTTGGCAATGTCTTGTTGCCCACCGTCAACTCCATAGAGAGTACTCCCTTGGCCTCGGAGCTCTCGCCGTTGAAGCCGTTGAGCATCAAGTTAGTCTCCTTCAGGTCATCTTCGTCCCTGCCAAGTTTCTTCAACAATGAATAAGGCATTAGGTTAACAGTGGCGCTGCCGTCTATGAGCATCTGGGAAATCGGTTTTCCATCGATATGACCCCTCACATAGAGGGGCTTTAGATTGCGAGCCAAGTCCTCGGGCTTCTCGAAGATGGCATTGTGCGGACCGAGGTTCAATTGAGCGACCTCGGCCTCGTCCCGTGGTAGGGCAAACTTGGCAGGTAATGTGACGATGTTGATGTCCATCGCCTGGGGTGTGGGTCCTTCAGAGATGGCGAGTAATCGTCGTCGAGCATGTCGTCGTCGTTGCTCGTACTAGGAGCAGGGTTGATTGTCTCAACCGGCTTCTCCCTCCATACCTGCTTCGTGGCTGGCCAAGGGCGGATCTCTTCGAAGATAGCATCACGCTCGGCCTCAGCTTTCATCTCGTGCATCTCCTATGCCCGTAGCCTTTGTAGGAGTCTCTTCTGTGATTTGGACATGCCTGGAGGAGCCCAAGATGACTGAGGCTTGGTGTCGGGCGCTACTATTCAACTTCTGTTAATTCTGGCCGAAGTGGCACTTTGCCCTTCAGCCTTGGGCACCCTGTGTTCAGAGGGGGCTTCGCTGCGAACCCCGTCGAACGGACCGGCCTCATTCGGCCGATCAAACCAGGCTTCGGCGCAGAGCTCAGCCGAAGTATGAGGCTTACCTTCGTCAGACCTCGGCGACAAAGTCTTCGGGATTGGGACTTCCTGAGACCCAACCCTGATGGTTATGGGTTCGGACTCCCTAACTTTGGCCTCCACGTGCTCGCACTCCTCGGCTTCGCTCTGCATGGTCCGATTCGGAGGCACCACGGACAGTCTGTGGACGATGCCCCCCTCCGCTGTGTCTATTTGCCCCTGCCATCCATAATACTCCTAAGGGAAATAAGGCATAGTGTTAGGCTGCGGAGGGTACCCTGACTCGGATACGTACGGAGCCCACGGGGTCCCCGCCCAGTCATACGGTGGAGGCATCGGTGGCTCTAGTGGCCTCGCCCACTGTGAGCCGAGCCCGTCACCCGGAGGGGGGTTCGGCCAAGTCGAAGGTATCTCGAACCACACCAGCGATGGGTCCTACCAGGACGGAGGTACGTTCGGCCATTGTGGGCCGAAGCCTCCCATTCGAGATGTCCAGCACGGTGCGGGATTTGGCCATTGGGGGCCGAAGTTGTCGCATGGGGGACCCGACCACTGGGGTTCGAAGTTGTCGTACAGGGGGTTCGGCCATTGTGGCTCGGAACCACCGTGCGGAGCATCAGGCCAATGTGGCTCGAAGCCTTCGTGCGGAGGGTTCGCCTGCTTCGGCCCAAAGCCACCCTTCGAAGGTCTTGGCCCCTTGGGCTATTTTAGCCTAGTGCGCGGACCTTCTTCCTTGGCCCTTCTCTGATGTTTGTTCAACAGCATATCATATGTCATCTTCGGCCTCTTGCGAGCCTTAGCCGAAGGGGTATTAACGTTCTATTTCCACACTCCTACCTCGGGGTTCTTTGGCATGAGTGTGCGAGTGCACGGTTCTCCAACAATCACATCTTTCCCTTTAGCTAACTCGGCCTGTTCTCGCCGAATCAACACCTTCTTTTCGCCGAGGTCGACGGCATTTATTGGAAAAGGATATTTATCCAGCTTCATCTTTGGATTATGGTCTATCTTCAATTGTCCTTCTTCTATGGCCGATTGTATCTGCCGTCGAAAAACATTGCAATCATTAGTATTATGCAAATGTGAATCATGCCACTTACAGTATGGATTCTTCTTTAACTCATCGGCAGGTGGGATGACCTGACCCTTAGGTAACCTGAGAAGCTGACTTTTTAAGAGAAAATCAAATATTTTATCACATTTAGTTATATCAAACGAGTACTTGACCTCACTAAGTCTATTCTTTGTGGGGGATGGTCGTAACTCAGAGCAAGTGACAGGTTTATTTTTAGTGTTCCAAACCCATTCAGCCGCGTACATGTCGGCCAAATCCTCCTCTTCTGACTCCTCCTCATCAGAGCGTTCCATGATCTGGATTTCGGCCCTAGGCTTGCTAAACGTCTTAATAAACTTTTTATCTTTAGCTCGGCCTTCCTAGACTAGAGCCTGCTACAAAACTTGGCTAACTTCTAAAAAGTTCTGGTTATCTAATCTTTCTTTAATCTCAAAACGCAACCGGTTAAAAGCTAATTCTGCCAAGTCCCCTTTTGAAATATCAAGGCTAAAACATCGGTTTCTAGTATCCCTGAAATGCTTGATGTACTCAGAGGTGCTCTCACTAGATTTCTGCTTAACCGATGTCAAATGTGAAAGCCTAAGTTCTGTTTTGCCTGTATAAAAGTAATCATGGAATTTTCGCTCCAAATCATCCCACGTTTGGATGGAGTTCGGCGGGAGCGCTGAAAACCAAGTGAAAGCTGTGCCGGACAGTGAGAGAGAAAATAGTCTAACCTTTAGAGCATCTATACCGCTAACCTCTCCACACTGCACCAAAAATTGACTAACGTGCTCTAGTGTGGTCTTGCTACCCTCACCATCGAATTTAGTGAACTCAGGGATCCTATAGCCGCAGGGGTAGGGTACTGTATCAAGATGATCGGGGTATGGTTTACGGTAAACCCTAACCCGTCCCTTGGGCACGAAGATGGCACACTCCCTAAATAGTACGCGGACCCGCTCCTCCATATCATCTTGGTAGGTTGCTTGTGCGCGCCTCTCATGCGGGGGTACGACACGCGGTGGGATATTGGTGTGTCGGCCGTGTGTTTCTTCCCTACGTGCAATCTGTATAACGTGCTCGTGTCCGGGCGTCTATGCGTGTGGCGCAGGCAGCGCGAGTATTAGCGCAGGTGGTGTGTGGTATGCAGTATTAGTTTGACTGTAATTATAATGATTGGTCTCAGCCATAAGTGATGAGGCCGGAGACATGATCACGCCAGTGCTGTCATTAGTTCTACCATACACATGGTTTGTCAGAGGTGCACTAGCTATAGGAACCGGGGGTACGGCCTTAGTGAAGCCGAACCTTCTAAGAGTTGCCTCTACTTGGGAGCTGACTACCGAATCTAAACAGTTGGCTAGCGAAGCGCTAACGGCCTGATCTACTAATGCGGCTATTTTTTTCTCAATTTCTAAAAAAGATAAACGAGGCGATACAGGTGTTACCTGGACCTGAGCGAGGTCGGGGGTGACGATGTCGCACTTGATGAAGCCTGCGCGTGTCTTGACGTAGCCCCCAAGCATCATGTCTTGGAGCGCCTTTAACTTTGCCTTGATCTCTGCTTGGTCTGCTGTGGGGATATCTTCGAGTGTAGGTGACAATATGTTGCGGTTGTCGATATCCGCGCCTCCTATTGTGTCCATCGGCGGTGTAGACGTAGTAGTCGATGTAGATGTACCGGTGGCCGACGTAGACGTACTCATCATGTTGGCGTAGCCTTCCCTAGCGGAGTCGCCAAAAAGTGTGTTGAAACGGAAACGTGCCCCCGCACTTGGGTCAGTCCGACTATCCAAAAGTGCACGGATACTTAGGGACAAGCCTAAGCATTACGTGTCACCGACGTCGCGTTCCGACTACCCTTAATAGTGATAAGGGGGTGGAGTCGCCAGGCAACCAGATTACACAAAATAACCCAATTAGCCGAAAAAGATAGATTAAATAGAATAAAATCAGCAAACCAGTCGGAAGCCGCCTGGTTCGAAGTCTGGTGCGAAGGGGTCACCGAAGGGTACCTTCAGCGTTCGACGTGAAGTACTCCGCTGAAGGGTGCTTCGGTGTTCGGACTGATCCAGCCGAAGACGGACTCTGAACGGATCTGGACGCGGTGATCACCTCCAAACAGCGGGGTTCGGCGTGAGATCTCCAATACAGCAAATTACAGAACAGTGACGCGAGGGCCACGCGCGAGTGCAACTTCGTCTGGTGTGGAGTATGTTCATGGAGAAGCTTGTTGCGACGAAGTATCCTGGCGAAGCCTGTCGCCGAAGCCTGTGGTCTCGCCGAAGGGTGTCCTGGGGACCTCCAAAACCGATCTCTCAGCTCTGGTCACCTCCGACGAAGGGGCTCCGAACGTGCGAACCTGCAACAGAGATGATGCGAAGTACCAATTCGGCCTGAGGACCGAATTTTGCTAAGTGTTGCACTAGTAGCGAAGGTAGCAATCTATTACGCAGATAAGCGGATACTTCACAGGCGAAGTAACAAGGTGATAATAATCTATTACGTAGATTAACGGATACTTCACGGGTGAAGTAACAAGGATTACCATGTTCCGTAGTGGCGGACGGAGGGCTTCCAGGCAAACCCACGAAGAGGTACAGGAAAATAAAGGTAAAGTAAATACGATCAAAGCATGAGCTTTGGTTTGGTTTGAGTTTGTGGGGCTCTCCACGCCGGCCATGCCTCTCTATTTATAGGGGGTTAACTCCTAATCTAATCTGCTATTAATCCGGCCAGATAGAGATAGAGATTGAGATGGAAACGCGTACAACTCTATCTCTGCCGAGGTGGGCTTCGACCAGGCCCGTCAAGGCCTGCTCCTCGGGCCGAAGCTTCAGTACCGTGGGCTTCGGCCAGGCCTGCCGAGGCTTGCTCCTCGGGCCGAAGCTTCGGCAGCGTGGGCCTCCGAAGGCTTCCAAAGCTTCGGCAGCGTGGACCTCCGAAGGCTTCCCGGCCGAATCCCATGGGCTGGCTAGAGGCTTTCGGAGCCCATAGCTCAATGGACTTCAGCCCTGTAGGGCTTTGGACAGACCCTGGACATGTGTACTTTCAGCCCAAATCACCAAAAATTGATATTTTGATAATCTAGCCATTACTGCCATTTTTTGCTATCAACAAAAGGCTTCCTGGCCGAAGGCCGTGGACTGACCAGAGGTTTTTGGAGCCCACGGCCCAATGGACCTTTGGCCCTATAGGGCTTCGGTCTGACCCCGGACATGTGTATTTTTGGCCCGAATTACCAAAATTGATATTTCGACAATCTCGGCCATTAATGCCATTTTTTGCTATCAAGAGGTGGCTAGGTCTAATCTAGGCTTTTTGTTGTGTCCAAGACGTCCTCCTCCTCTCCTTATATAGGGCTGAGGGTCCCTGGGTCATGCTTATCCTGAAACTGTAATAGATCTAATCGGTTTATCCACGCCAGAACTTCTGATCCAGAATCAAAACTTACAACAGGGTATTTCATGTCTCCTGATACAGTACGACACGCAACAAATCCAATCTATTATCGCCCACCTCGGAACTTCCGATACCATATCAGAACTTCCGATCAGTAAAAAATTCATCCAATTCCAAATCATAACTTCTGGCTCATCGGAACTTCCGATACCATATTGGAACTTCCGTAGCAACAATTGATCTCTGTATCTAGACGAGAAATTAACAGGACTTCCGATACTCACTATCGGAACTTCCGATCCATTGAGTTTTCTTGGGCATAACCTTCATGCACACCCTCTCGTATGACCAGATCTATAATAATAGCGGGCAGCCGGTGATCGATCCACCATGCGTCAGCCATTGACATGCACCACAAAGTTCGCGGTATGTGGTGCAATGAATAGCAGATCCCCACGAGTAATGTCGCACGGCATCAACGGGGACATCGGCAATAGCTCGGGCAAACTACACATACTACTTGTCCACACTATATGCGTCCATTTGCGGATTGTTAGATGATGATCAGTGGGCAGTGCACATAGTGGCTCAGGCTCTAGCTCATCATTAGTTCCATTCTGTTGTCTTGCGACCTTCTCACGCTTGTACTTCGAAGTCAACAAATCAAGTTTCGTCCACAATGCCTTGAACTTCCTTTCTTGATTTTGGGCACACAGTCTTTTAAACAGATTTGTTAATTCCTTATTCTTCCCAAAGTGACAGTAGAAATTTCCACCTAAATGACGCATACACCATCGAGATTGAATGTCCCTCCAAGGATAAGGCTCATCCGGATCATTCTTCATATGTTGGACTACTTTTATTAGCCTGGCATGTCGACCATGTATAATACAAACATTTTCCCTCTGTTGAACAACACCAAAGTGTAATTGTCGTAAGAACCACAACCAACTATCATAGTTCTCATTTCGACAAACCCAAAAGCAATTGGCACAACCTGATTGTTGCTGTCAACACCAACAATCTTCAATATCTAACGTCGGTATTTCCTAGTTAGAAATTCCATCCACACAAAGAATGGGACGACAATACTTGAATGCTCGAATGCAAGCACCGAGTGCAAAGAATACTCGGTGTAGAATCTGAGAACCTTCCGGGAATATTGCACCCTTGTGGGATCGGAATGGCAACTAGAGGGGGTGAATAGATGCCTCGATAAATTCTCGTGAATTGATGGCCTGTTCAGATCACCCAACGCACTCCTAAAATATTACAGAAGCAAAATTGATGATCACTGTTGAAAATTCAGATCAAAACAATAAAAATTTAATTCTTCCTCTAGATTAGAGTTTGAAACTCCAAAATGGCTGTCAGAGATTGGTTTGCCGATCTGCAAATTCTTGATCGGCAATTGAACTACCGACAGGAGGCTATCGGAGATTGAAATGTCGATAGAGTTCAGAAATTCTAAATTCAGAACTGAAAGTAGCAAGGAAACTTGTTGTTTATGAACATACACTTGAATCAAAACACAAATTATACAGAGGAAGGACTCATATTCACAATAACTGAGTGGATTAAAACACAACTTTGAGCAAATTAATGAAGTGATCTTCAACTTTTACTCCTGGTCTCTCAACACTGAAATTCTCACTAGAAGGAAAGTTCAGCACTTAGAAACAACAATACTTCTCAGATAGCAAATCAAACATAAATTCAGATCAGAACCAATATAGAGATGTGCATCTGATTTTTGACAAAACAATCATGAACATGATGAAGTTCATGTGTTCTTCTTAACATTCAAACACTCAACCTGATTATCTAATTGAAACCGATCACAGTGATCAAAATCTGCAATCTAAAAATACAAACTGAAAACTATTCATAAACTAGTAAACACACTTGCAACACTTGAACACAAAGAATTCAGTTTTAGTAAATCAAATACACACTTTCAAATAGGTTCTACCCACAGATTCTTACTGAATTCACCTGTGAAGACAAAACTGTGGATAAAACAGCAAGAAGACGTATAAGAACACAACTAGATCATCTAGATAGAAAAGTAGGTTTTGTTTGAATATTACTTGTGCACTGAGAAAGTCTTCAAGAGAAGATCAAAATATTTTCAGGATGAACACACAACCCAACAAAAAAACTTTTTCAGCATACAAAAGAACATATTAGAAGTACTTGATCAAGATGGCAGAACTCTGAAGAAGTCTGCTTACTGAACTATTCTCATGCACTAAATAACTGAAATCTGAAACTTTTATCAACTCCTTGTTTGCACTCTGAAAAGAGACTTTGATCTCAGTAATCAGTTCACAAGCTTATAGCTAAAAAGGTGATGTTGGCGTAAAAGATTACGCTAACAGGTTTCTAGAAGTTAGAAACTAACAAACGAAGTGTTTGCGAAATAAACTATTTCGAGCCTCCGAAGTGGATAATAACTCAAAATAGTTCGAAGATGTGTATTGAATAACTTGATATCTGATCCCTATTACAAGGTGAAACGGGGGGTATTTATAGGCCCAAACATTAAGGAAAAGACCCTTTTACCCCTCTGTTACAACCGACATAGTGGAAACTATTTGGTACCCTTAATAGGGCCAAAACGGTAAAAGACTAATCTAATGATAAAGAAGATAAGTCTTCCATCCTAGCTGGCAAAGCAGTCCTCAGAAGAGTGAATGTTCGAAGATATACTCCGAACTAGAGTTCACCTCCATCCTTCAAACTTGATCCAATACACTTCCGGAGTTAGCTGCTAGAAACCTTTGATTAAATCATGTCTTGATCTTGTTACAGCAATAACCCTGAAGATGGAGTATTTTCTCCCTAATAGTAGCCCCTCGAATACGCTTCTCCGCTAGATCTGTAACGTTAGGAAAGCAGTATACGCAAGAAAAATAATCATGCGCAGGGATTAAAAGATTTAATCAACCTCTGAAATATGCGGAGATTCAAAACTTCGAATCAACTTCTAAGGAAATTATATTCGAACTCTTTTAGAATTAACTTAAGGAGTTCGAAAGCTTTTTTTAGACTTAGAAGAAATAGCCGTTGCCTTTTCCTTTCAGCGGAAGTTACGCGAAGCGTTAACTTCGCAAAGAGTAATGGTCAAGAATGCGAAACGGCAAGTATAAATGGTAAAAATTGTGGGCCTGGGCTATAAATAGAGGACCCAGTCCCTTCCCAAATGCCCTTCTCACCGCTTTCATGCAAACAAACCCTAACCTCCAAATTCCTCCTCTAGCAATCCGTGCGATTCCATGGCCAAGACAAGCTTCAAAGTCCTTGGGGCGGCTTCGGCCCTAGCCCAGCAGCAGGCTGCAGCCGCGATGGCGGCAGCGGCATCAATGGTGCCCTCAACAACGGTGACTCCGGTAGCAGCAGCAGCAACACCGGTGGCGGCGCCGACAAGAAATCCCCCAAATGTTGGTCCTAATGATCTTCTCCCGGCGTCTTCGAAGTATTCGGACCAGTCTTATCAACTGGGGCCGTCTAACTGCAAGATGGAGTCGCTCGCAGCAGCAGTAGAGGGAAAAAATAGTTCGGAGATCATAATCCGTAAACCTGGAAAAGGAGGCCATTCCTTCGCCAAGGCCTGGAGAGGTGGTAGTCTTCAAATCTTTCTTCGAAGTTGGGCTAGGACTTTCGGCAGTCGACTTTCTAGCAGAGGTACTGTATTTATTTCACGTCACCCTTCCTCAACTTTCTCCGAATGCAGTAGCACTGCACAGAGCTTCTTGCCAACCCAAGACCTTCGTAGGCCCTAGAGGTGAAAAGATGGTGGTGGCCTTCAGAAACATCAACTTCCAGCTTCGGGATGAGTATGATGTAAGATTTCCAGCGAAGGCCATCAATGCCAGATGGTACACAGACTGGATCCTCTGGTTGTTTTATGCCGAGGTTGCGGCAAGCAGCCGTCTGGCCAGACCCTTGCAAGACATCAATTTCCGAAGGGAAGCCCTGGTTCACCCGGATCCTGGTCAGCTCGAAGCTCGCCATAGCCTACTTCAAAGAATTAGTCGCCGCCTGAGCATGTGGGACTTAGCGGAGGAATTCATCGGACTTCAGATTCCTCCTTTGATGGCCAACTGGCCTATTACCTTCGAAGAAGATCAGGAGGGCGACCTCCGAAAGATCTCTTCGAACTCGAGCCCTGGAGGTGACTTTGAAAACAACATATTTCATATATATTTGTTTAATGAAATGACTAATGCCAACTTATCTTTCAGCTTCTCTGACTCCCATGACTTCAGAGCAAATTATTCGGGCTTCGGAGAAAATCCTGGGAGTTCCGACTCCAGCCAAGAAGGAATGGAGAGTGAAGTTAGTGGGTACTTGGGAGCGATTCAA
The DNA here is from genome assembly GCA_019279435.1 of Zizania palustris. NCBI lineage: Eukaryota > Viridiplantae > Streptophyta > Magnoliopsida > Poales > Poaceae > Zizania > Zizania palustris. The sequence continues at coordinate 99,004 of JAAALK010001863.1, forward strand.
CCGAGTATGGGGGGTACTCAGAATTGCTCCCCCTCCTCTTCCGGATTGGGTGCCTTAAGAACAAGGGCCGAAGAAGAGGAAAGCGGAAGCCGTAACTTCGACTTCTGTTAAGACTCCATCTAAGAAGGTAGCTCGAAAGCCGAAGAACGTGGCGCCTTCAAGTCCGGTGGCTTCAGTCTCAGATTCCTCTGAGGACGAAGGTAGACTCCTTGTTAACTTGATTGAAGAGGATGAAAACCGGACGGGCACAAACACTGGTGTCAACGCAAACACGCCAAATGTTCAAGGTAGCTCCGGGCAGGCTAGGACTTCGGCTGCCCAGCCAGACCTTGTCGTGCGAAGAAGCCCCTATAACTGAAGGCGGAGTCGAAGTTGCAGCTGAGCCAACTCCGATTCCGGACGAAGCAATACCTATATCTCCTGAAGAGGCTCCAACAATCGAACCTTCAGCCCTGAACTATGAGTCCGATGAAAACTTCGGGGTAGCTTTTAACCCTCCAAGCAGCCCGAAGCTCACCCACCGACAAGACTTCGGAGGTAAACTTTGCTCAATTTCTTTGTTCCTTTTCCCTGCAAAATTTAGGCAATATATAATACCTTTGTCTCGACAGGGTCCGCTCCTATGGAAGTGGTTCCTCCCGATGATACGGTTCCTGGAACCTCAACCTCCCCAACGCCGATTCCAGAAGTCGCACGCATGGGACCTGGAAAAGGTAAAGGCAAAATGGACCCCTTCCCTGCTACAAATTCGGGATTAACTTCGTCTGAATCAACAGAGAGGCACTCCGAACCGACATATGATATTCTTCCAGAAATTTTTTTGTATATTATTCGAAGTAATAGCTGTTAGGGGCTCTGCTTCGACCCACTTTGAAAAGTACTCCATTGCTACCACTGCGAATTTCAAATTTCCTTTTGCTACTGGGAAGGGGCCAATAAGATCCATGCCCCATCTGGCCATGGGCCATACTGGAGCAATGACTTGAAGAGTTGGTGGTGGGCAATGACTTCTTCGTCCCATCCACTGACAACCTTAGTAGGTGCGAACTAAGTTCTCCGCATCAGCTACTATTGTAGGCCAATAAAACCCCTGGCGAAGTGTTTTTCCTGCCAAAGCACGAGGGGCCAGATGGCTACCACAAAGTCCTTCATGAATTTCTCGGAGAATTTCTTGACCTTCGGATTGAGATATACATCGGAGTAGAGGGGAACATACTCCGGCCTTGTACAAAATACAGTTGATTATATGATAATTTCGAATTCTAAGCTTCAACCTCGAAAGTTGCGGCCCTTCAGACAAATTTGCTTCTCCTTGCAATAATTCCATAATTGAATTTCGCCAATCTGTGCTTGGAATGCAAAGGACCTCTACAGAAGGGATCTGTGGCACCGAAGGTGTACTGAGTTCTTCGTAAAATGATTCTTCTGGAATGTCCATAGCTCCGGCTGCAGCTTTCGCCAAAATATCAGCTTGCACATTTTTTGCTCTAGTTATACTTCGAATGGAAATCCCTTTAAATGATGTTTCAATCTTACGGATCTCCTCTAAATATTTTGCAAGCTGTTGATGCTGAACTTGAAAACTCTTGTCTACGTGCCCTGCTACAATTTGAGAATCTGTCTTAATAACAACCCTTGTAGCCCCTAAAGCACGTGCCTTTCGAAGTCCTATCAAAATTTCTTCATACTCCGCTGTATTATTGGTAGACTTAAAGTTGAGTCTTGTGGAGTACATTGCCTTTTGCCCTGAAGGCGAAATTATCACTGCTCCAACGCCTGTTCCAGATGCCTGGAAAGCTCCAGCATAATAAATGGTCCAAATTCCTTCACTTGGCTTCTCCGGAGCCCATGCTGCAGGGGGAGTCCACTCTGCCACAAAGTCTGCCAACACTTGTGACTTAATTGCTGTCCTTGCCATGAAGGATATGCCTAAGGGTGCTAATTCAACAGCCCACTTCCCAATTCTTCCTGTGGAATCCTTACTTCGGAGCATATCCCTAAGGGATACGAAGTTGGTACAATTACATTATGCGCCAAGAAATAATGCCTTAACTTCCTCGAAGCCATTATCAGAGCATAAGTGAACTTCTCAAGCTCGGAATATCTTATTTTTGCTCCGGACAATGCTTCGGATACGAAATAGATTGGATTTTGTACCAACTTTCCATTGAAATAAACCTCTCTAACAAGGACTGCACTGACAGCAGAACCAGTAGCTGCAAGGTAGAGGAGTAGGGTTTCGTCCGCAATAGGCACCGTGAGTGTAGCAAGGTTACTGAGATAATTCTTAATATCTTCGAAGCTTTTTTGACACTCCGGTGTCCATGCAAAATCTTGGGACCCCTTCAATGCTTTGAAAATGGGCAAACTTCTCTCCGCAGATCTTGCCAAAAACCTGCTAAGTGCTGCAAGACGGTCAGTCAGCTTTTGCACTTGATTTAAATTCTCTGGGGGAGCCATCCTTTGCAACGCAGTTATTTGAGTGGGGCTAGCTTCGATCCCTCTACTTGAAACTAGATACCCTAACAATTTTCTAGCCTGCGGCCCGAAGATACATTTTTCGGGGTTAAGACGGATCCCACATGCCCGAAGGATATTACATGTTTCTGCTAAGTCTAGGCTATGTTGGTGCTTTAGAGCACTCTTTATTACAATATCATCCATATAGGCCTCTACATTGCGACCTAATTGATGACCTAGAGCCTTAGCAATTAACCTCGAAAAAGTAGCCCCGGCATTTCTTAAGCCAAAGGGCATTCTTACATAACAGAAGACTCCCGAAGGAGTTACAAAGCTTGTCTTGATTTCATCTTCGCGCTTTAGCCAGATTTGATGATAGCCGGAGTACGCGTCGAGGAAGCTTAATAACTCCGAACCAGCAGTAGAGTCAACCAATTGATCAATTCGGGGCATGGGGTAGGGGTCACGGGGGCATGCTTTATTCAAAGATGTAAAATCAATACACATGGGCACTTCCAAGAAGATTTCTTCCTAACGAAGACTGGGTTGGCTAACCACTCCGTATGAGCCTCTTCGTCTTTGGCAAGGATAGCCCTCTCCGTAGACAGCTTCCGGAGTTCTTGCCAAACAGGTCGAGCCTTCGTGTTCACGATTAAACAGTGTTCAATAATACCCCGACTGACTCCGGTGATGTCTTCATCAGACCAAGCAAAGACATCTAAATTCTCCTCAACTACTTTCTCTAACGAAGTAGTGACTTCTGGAGGCAAGTCCTTGCCAAATTGAAATGAATATTCCTTGCCATCTTTGACAATAACCTTCGTTGCAATCTCTCCTTCAGGGCTTGGCCTTGGGAAGGACTTCTTCGAAGATTCGCTAGGAGCAGAAAAATCCTCCGGGTTACCTTGCACGCTGTTCACCTATCTCGGGTCAAGAGGAGGGCCATGACCATACTCCGCTCTCTGCACAGTGGCCTGATCTCTGAAAACAGTGAGTACTTCCCGCCTGTGTGGGCATCTTCATACACAAGTAATTATGATGCGCCACAGCTTCGAATTGATTCAACATGCCCCTTCCGAAGATAACATTGTATGCATATGGAGCATCCACAACATCAAAAATCACTTCCTCCGTCCTGGCCAATAGCCCCTCTCTGAAAGTAACTTCCAGGCCAATTTGGCTGAGGGCATCAAGAGGGGGTCCTACGAAGCCTTGCAAACGATGGGCTGCTAGGAGAAAGATAATATCTGCTGAACTGCCTCCATCGATCAGCACTCTCCAGACCTCAGTCCCTGCTATGTCGGCAGTGATGACAAGTGGGTCTGCATGTGGAAATTTTATGCTCGCTGCATCATCTGCAGAAAAAGATATTTGCACATGGGACCATTCAGGCATAGCAGCTGCAGACGAAGAAGTTCCAATATGGCCCACTTCTCAAACATATTCTCTTCTCTGCCTCTTTGACATGCTTCTGAGGGTCCTCCTCCAGAGATGGGGAGGACTACTCTTTTCCCTCGATCTTGACCATCTTCATGCTTCGGAGGTGGCATAACATTAACCACCGGAGGCCTTCTTGCAGGGTAGAAGTTCTCTATACGCGCCACAGCCTGAACAGGCTCCGGACGCACCTCGGTCGGAACTCGGTCATTAGTGCCTCGACCCGAAGTTCTTTCCTGGTACTCGCCTCTTAAAGCAAGTATAGACTTACACGCATCAGTTGCGTGACTTCGATTCTCACCATGGACACAGCAGAAGAAGGCCTGGGTTTTGCTAGCCGGCTTCCCTAGCGGCCTCCAGCCGCTAGTCTTGCTTCTTGAAGGCTACGAAGTCCTTGGGGCAAATTTCTGCGGGGGTGCAATGTTCAAGACTTCTGAACGAGGATGCTTTTTCCCCCGATGCCTGTCGTGTTGAGCTTCGAAGCTAGGTGCCTGCGGCTGTGTTGAAGTCTTTACTTCCAGCTTGACTTCTTGCAAGATTGACGGAGTTGCGGCAGTTCTTCGAAGCCACCCCTCTTCTGACCTTGCATACTCTTTGAAATAAGACATCAACTGAGCAACAGAAGATATCTGTTTCCTGTGAAGTTTATCAAGGAGGCCCGCATGGGTAACTCCCTCTCGAGCTGCATCAACTACAAAAGACGTAGTTAACCCTCGGATTTGCGACTTCGTATGAGCGAAGCGCTTGAAATACTGTCTTAAGGTCTCTCCGAGGAGCTGCTTCACCTGGAAAAGACTTCCTGTTGACATTGGGGGTACGAAGGTACCCTGAAAATTGCTTATGAAATTCTTCCTCAATTGCTCCCATGTTCTGATTGACCCTGGCTTCAACGACCAGAACCACTCCAGCGCCACTCCTTCAAGAGCTAAAGGGAAACATTTGGACATGGTGTCTCGCACTCCCCCGCTGGCCTTAATTACCAATGCATAAGAACAGGAGAACTCTCTAGGATCTTCATCTCCGAAATATTTACAAAGCTTTGAAGTTTTGAACTTAGGGTCGAAGCGCACTTTCTACAATTCAGGATGCAGCGGAGATTCAGTGTCGAATGAAGTGTTCTTTGGGGCTTCGGGATAAGGAAGTTCGTCATCTTCGGGCACTTCGGGGATGATTGGGGTGGCCTAAGAACGAAGCCTATATGTGGCTTCTTGCCGCCACCTTGCTACTTTAGCCTGGAGACTGGCCATTTGAGCGGCCATATCGCCAAGACCGTATTCATCTCCTCCGGAAGTGAGGAGCCATGCTGAATAGCGTGGGCCTCATGGCTCCAGATGTGATGAGTCATTGTCAATGATAGTCAAAGAGGACTGAGAAGAGTGAAGATCTGCTATTTCATGGGCCGCGTGTGACTCAGGTACACGGGCAGCGAGCGATTGTCGGGCTGAGAGAGCTGTGAAGTCGGGTAGGCCCAATCCGGGTACATGGGCCAGAAGCAGTAGAAGACCCACTGGGCTGTTGACCAGGATTGACTTAGGTACACGGGGCGGTGAGTGATTGCCGGGCTGAGAGAGCTGCGGAAACGGGTCGGCCCCAATCCAGGTACCTGGTGCAAAGTCGGTGGAGGCTTTGTCAGTTTCGGCGCAAAACTGACAACCGTTGATCTTGTATCAGACTGTCCAGAAGAGAAGTCGTAGTCGCTACGAAAGCTTAGCTTCCGGATAAGTCATCTGTATCTCTAGGCCCACAGTCAGTCAGTCGTGTCTGTAAAAATTCCTAATGGCAGTTGAGTCTTTTCCTTTATTTTAGCGTCTGTAAAAACCCTAAGGGGCTGGTGGAATATTCTAGGCCATTGGGCAGCCTATAAATAGGGCCCCAATCCCTAGGGTTGGACTACCCTTCTAGAAAATCACTTTTCAATTATTCCTTGGGTATTTTTGTTCTTGCGTGCTTGTCTCTCTCTCTTTTGTTGTGCGCCGCCAGGCTGCTGTTCATTTGTGTTTGGCTTAAATTTATTTCGCTTCTGTTTGATGCAATGAAGCTTCTATTCTCTTCGTGCGCAGCAAATCTGCAGCAGTGTTTATAGCTTCGGTTCACGTGCACAGACATTCTTGAGCGATTGTGTTTTGGTTGCTTCTGTTCTTCACGAGGAGTACTAGTTCATACTGGTTGCAAGTAGTACTACTACACTGTGGCAACAGTACACTAGTACTCAGGCTTTGCTTTTTCTGCGTAGCTTTTTGATCAAAGCAGTCAAGACTGAATACCTTTTCTGTCTGTTTCTGGCAAAGCCCCTTCTCTCTGTTCGAAGTCCCTCAGCTCCGTGAGGCAAGCTTCGATCTGACATCCTCGAAGGCTTCGCTCGAACTTCGGCTTCATTTGTGTGCTGTGTCTCTACCTTCGCAGTACGTTTTGCACTCTGTCAGCTTCACATACTTCGATAGTATTAGCGAAGGTGTTCTAAGTCTCGAGCTGTTCGAAGTCAATACTTCGTCAAGCTTCGGAGTTAGCTTCGAAGCTAATCTCACTGATACACTTCGCTCAGTGTTTGCATCCTTCTTCTCCGAAGGTCCTTGATGTGTTTGTTCCAAGGTAGAGTGTAGGCTTCGTTTTGGTTTCTCTGTCGCGTGTCAGCCTTCGCTTCTCTTTTCGAAGGTTGTTTGTCTGTGCGTTGTGTTCGAAGCATTCTGCTCGAAGGATAGGCTTCGAAGCACTCGGTTCGAAGCTAGCTTCAATACTTCCGTACTTAGCTTCGAAGCATCTTCGGTCTTTTGCCACCTCGAACTAGGTTAGACCAAACCTCCTCGGCAGACTTCGTCAATCATCTCCGGAGCAGGCTTCGACATCCGATGCAGACCTCGACCAGCGAAGCAGGCTTCAACCAGCGAAGCAGGCTTCAACATCCGAAGTAGACCTCAACCAGCGAAGCAGGCTTCACCAAGATCCGAACAGGAGACAGATTTGAACAGTAAACTTCTCTTCTCATTCATAGTACACTTAGATTGCTTTACTGATAAATTTATCTTGCCTTGTCTCGTATACTTTGTTTATCTGTCTATTAGTATTGCTTTGGCATTTCTCAGTTTATTAACAGTTGCTTCTAGACTAGATACCTTTAGACTTAGGCTATCTGTTCAGTCTTTGTTGTTTAGTCTTTAGAGGTGCGTTGGGTATTGGGAACAGGCCATTTATTTGAAAGAATTTTTTAGGCGCCCATTCACCCCCCCTCTGGTCGCTACTTTCGGTCCTACAAGTGGTATCAGAGCGAGGCTAGGGTTTTTCCATACCTTAACCGGTTCTAAACCCTAGTAGTGACCATGACATCTCCTGGCAAGGTCCCGTCCTTGGAAGCCTATGGCTATAACTATTGGAAGACTCGCATGCGAGCCTATCTCATGAGCCAGGGTTCGGACATTTGGGACATTTGCGTTCACACCAGGTTTGTCATATTGCCAGTCGCTGAGCATGGTACTACTGGTATCATTGCTCAGCATCTGAGCAACAGTAAGGCTGTGAACATTCTTTTCTCTAGTTTAGGTCCCACTGAGTTTGAGCGTGTGAGCCATCTCTCCACTACGAGAGAGATTTGGGCTACCCTCAAGGCACACCATGAGGGAACAGCACAGGTCAAGGCTCGGCTCTATTAGACCTACCGGCATGAATATGGGAATTTCACACAGAAGTCGGGTGAATCTGTTGAGGCTTTGTTTGGTCGTTTTCAGTCGATCATAAACAAGCTTCGGGACAACAAGGCTGAGGGTGCTCAGTTAGTCTCAGATCATGAGCAGGCTCTCAAGGTTCTCCATACCTTGGACCCAAAGATCTGGGAGATCAAGGTATCTTCTATCATTTAGAGTACTTCTTATGATACCTTGACCATTTCTGAGTTGTTTAGCAAGCTGAAGGCTACTGAGGTTGATCTCCAGCTGAGATCAAATCTCACTGGTTCTGGATCAAAATCTCTGGCCCTTGCTACACCTTCTGTTGATCCCTCTTCTGTGACTTGTGCTGGGTTCTCTTTAATGTCTATCACTGAGGACCAGCTAGAGTTGTTGGGTGATGATGATTTGTGTCTTTTTAACAACTGGGTGCGTCATGTCTATGACAAGAGAATGTTCAAAAGACACGGCACAAAATCCGGATGCTTTGAGTGTGGTGATCCAGGACACTTCATCGCCGATTGCCCCAAGCGCAATGGACACAAGAAGGGCACCGGTGGCAGCTTCCATGACTCCGGCAAGCACGACAGCTCTTCCCTCAACAAGGGCAAGTCGAAGACCAGATTCTTCAAGAAGGCCCTGAAGGACTACCGGCGAGAGAACAAGAAGCGCGACAAGGCCTTCTTTGCCGAAATGGAGAAGAACTACTCCAAGTGGTCCACGTCTTCTTCCTCTTCATCGAGCTCAAGCAATGAGGAGATCGCCATCAGGAAGGGGAAGGACAAGGACGATCCGGCGGGCCTCTGCTTCATGGCCTTCGGAGACAAGCCGAAGAGCCGCTCACACCAGCGCCAAAGATCCCGCAGGAGCTTCTGTTCAATGGCTCTTGGGGATAAGGAAGAAAAGAGCTCCTCCGACGACTCCTACGACGACGACAATGAAAAGGTATCATCCTATTAGCGCGAAATCGTTGATTTACTTGAGAGCAATCGTCAGGAGTTGAAATATCGGGAAAACTGCTTAAGGGGCTAAGAAGAGGATAGATGAGTTAGAGAGTGAGCTTGCCATGGCCAACGGCAGAATTGAGAGTCTATCTTCTTCCCCTTGCTTGGGTGATAGCGGTGAGTGCCCAAAGTGTGAGGTGTTTCTGTGTGACCTATCGACTCTAAAGTCCAGGTACACAGAAAGGGTTGATGAGAGGGACGCTTTGGCCACTGAGCTTGAAAGCGCTCAGCTGGAGCTGAAAGATGCTCAAGCCACTGTCATCACACCCTGTGCTAATTTCCCATCTCATCTAGCTGTCTTAGCTGAGCTGAAAGACAAGGGCGATGAGCATTTAGGGGATTTGGAGATAGTGAGAGCTGAGCTACCACAGACTAGGCTAGAGCTTGAGACACTATCAGTTCCACCCACTGTCTGTGAGAACCGTCTGTCTCTTAGAATGGAGTTGATTAAGCTGAAAGCCGAGAAGTCTGTTCAAGTAGAGAGTGAGTGTGAGACCTGCTTGTCTCAGGTGGAGGTTCTAGCTTCCTTGAGAGAGGAGCTAGCAGATTCTCAGAATGAGAACTTTTACCTCCGTTGTATCCTGAGTTGGATCAGTGCCAGAGAGCCTCAGCTCGCATGATGATCCAGCAGTTCAAGAGGCAGGATGGGTTTGGAGTAGGTTATACCTACACCAAGGCTGACTTTGAGAGTGCCATTAGCCGGGCAGTGGAGTGGAGTAAAATGACTCCAGAGCAGAGGTATCCCAAGACTCACTCCACTGAGTCTTCCAGGCTTGTCAGCCCAAGGATGGAGTGATCCATGAACCACCTAAAGCTCCACCCAAGAAACCTATCTAGGTCCCAAAGCCCAAACACCTCAACACTTCTCTTGACTCTCTTCCTGGATCCTCTCAACCCAAAAAGATTACACCGAACACCTCTAAGACCAAGAATCCCAAGCCTCACCCCAAGAATCCCACCTATCATTGTGAGTACTGTCAGAGAGACGGGCATCTTGCGGAGTTTTGCTTCAGGAGGAAGCGGGTTGAGAGAGCAGAGAGGGCTCGTGGTGGTCAGGAGCAGTTCTACCAGCAGGGTGGTAGACTGCGTGTTCCTCGACGCGGGGAGAGGTTGGAGGCCAGGCCGCATCGTGTAGGTGGTGGTAGAGGAGACGGCTTTGTTGTCCATGCTCCAGTTGGTGGTGGTCGTTCCGACAGAGCTCCAGGCCGTTTTGGCTACGGTTCTGGATCTCGTAGCCGAGGCTTTAGGCAGAACCGAGGACCGCGCTTTGAGCCGCGTTTTGGTCTGAACTTTCATGATGATTTCTGCTTTCCGTCTTTTGAGCAGATGGCTCGACACTAGTTTAGCTCCTTGCTAAATCTAGTGCCAGACCATTTGCTCCCACTTACAGCCACTGATTGTGCAGGATCGGGGACTGGAGGATGTTGGATCATGGACTCAAGATGCTCTCGCCACATGACGGGACATCGCAGATGGTTCTCCAGTCTCACTCCCCCGAGCTCCAAAGAGTACATAACATTCAGGAACAGTGGACAAGGGAAAGTAAGTGGCATTGGCTCAATTCGCATTTCAGATCACTTCTCTTTGAAGAATGTTGCTTTGGTTAAAAATTTGAACTTCATTTGATTTCTGTTTCGCAACTTCTTGAGGATGGGTTGGAAGTGTGTTTTAAGAAGGGCAATTCTTCTGTGTTTGATTCTAGAGGATCTTTGATTTGCGAGATTTACCACTTTGGTAAAGTTTTTCGAATTGACTTCTCTAGTTCTCTTGGCCCTTCTCGTTGTTTGATAGCTGGATATTCTTCTGAGCTCTGGAAGTGGCATAGGAGGTTAGGCCTTTTGAGTTTTGATCTGCTAGTTAGGTTAAGCTCTATGGACCTCATCTGAGGATTGCCCAAGCTTAAAATGGAGAAGATATAGTTTGTCATCCCTGTCGTCATGGGAAAATGGTTGCCGCTTCTCACTCACCTGTGACTCAGGTGATGACTTCGTATCCGGGCGAGCGTTTACACTTGGACACTGTCGGTCCAGCTCGGGTACGCTCAGTCAGTGGGAAGTGGTACGCGCTTGTCATTGTTGATGACTTCTCTCGATTCTCGTGGGTTTTCTTTTTGGAGTCTAAGGATGAAACTTTTCAGTTTGTTCATGACCTGATTTTGAAGCTGAAGAATGAGAACAATGGTCGGATGTGAGCAATTCCTCCGACAACGGCTCTGAGTTCAAGAACTCTCAGTTCGTCAGCTTCTGTAGTGATCAAGGTCTTGACCATCAGTTTTCTTCTCCTTACACTCCCCCACAGAATGGTGTTGTGGAACGAAAGAAACCGCACGCTAGTCGAGAGGCCAGGACGATGCTCGATGAGCACAGGACTCCTAGGAGTTTTTGGGCTGAAGCCATGAACACGGCTTGCTATCTGGCCAACCACATCTTTGTTAGAGCTTACCTTGGTAAGACATCATATGAACTGCGGTTTGGCAGACACCCAAGGTGAGCCACTTGCGAGCATTTGGCTGCAAGTGCTTTGTGCTCAAGAAGGAGGGCATTTGGACAAGTTTGGAGGTCTCATTGCTAGGATGGTGTTTTTCTTGGTTATGCATTGCATTCTCGAGGATTTCCGTTTGTGGAAACTCGAAACCCAGCAGCTTGTCGAGACTTGCGAAGTTTCATTGATGAGTCCTTGCCTTCTTTGACTCCTTCTTTTGATCCTTCTGGTGATGATGAGCTCGGAGAGTCCATCTTCGAGAAGATGAGGATACTCCAGCTGCTGATGAGGGTGGGCCTTCTGCACCCCCTGCAGAGCCCACACCTTTGAGATTTCGACTAAGGATGAGGGTGGACCTCTGATCACTTCTTCCACTACGATCGAGCCCCTCAGTCGAGTCCAGAGGTGCCAGCTGCTGACTCTGGTGAGGTGACTTCAGATCCCAGGGAACCCGAGCAGTTCAGCGTGACCATCCCTCAAAGCTCATCATAGGTGATTTGACTAAGAGAACTTTGCGTTCATCTAATGCCATTCTCTTGCTGTGTTTGCCGAATCTGCTTTTGTTGCATCTTTTTTAGCCCAGAGATGTTTCTCGTGCTCTTTCTGATTCAAATTGGATTAATGCTAGGCAAGAAGAGCTTGAGAATTTTGTACACAATCGGGTTTGACATTAGTTGAGCCGCCCACCAGGATGCAACCCCATAGGCACCAAGTGGGTATGTTAAGAACAAACAAGGTGAAGATGGGGTTGTGGTGCGCGACAAAGCTCGACTAGTGCCCAGGGTTTTGCCAAAAAGAGGGTATTGATTTTGAAGGAAACTTTCGCCCCTGTTGCTCGTCTTGAGTCCATTCGCATTCTCTTAGCTTTTGCCGCTTCGAAGGGTTAAAGCTTTTTCAAATGGACGTTAAGAGTGCTTTTCTGAACGGGTTCATAGAGGAGGAAGTTTATATTAGGCAGCCCCCCGGCTTTGAGAACCCTAAGTTCCTCGGACATGTTTTTAAGTTGCAAAGGCTTTATACGGGTTAAGCAAGCCCCAGGGCATGGTATGACCGTTTGAAGCAGTTTTTGTTGGGGAAGGGTTTTGTGATGGGTTCAGTGGATAAAACTCTCTTCTTGCTCAGAGTTGCTTCAGATTTTTAGTCGCTCAGTTTTACGTGGACGATATTATTTTTGGCGGCACTACTAATGATCTTGTTGTCCAAGTTTTCTGAGCAGATGCAAAGTGAGTTTGAGATGAGCCTCATGGGTGAGCTTAAGTACTTCTTAGGACTCCAGATCAGCAGACCAGGACGGCACCTTCATCCAGCAAGGTAAGTACACTCGTGACATGCTTAAGAAATTTGACTTTGGGTGGAGAGTTAGAGCCGCAGATACTCCGATGGGCACATCTGGGGGTCTGGACAGGATGAGAGTGGCGGTCAAGGTCAACGACGGGAGTTTCGAGGGATGATCGGTTCGCTGCTATACTTGACGGAGACAAGACCGGATATTTAGTTCGCCGTGGGACTTTGCGCGCGTTTTCAGTCTTCACCACGCGCGTCTCATCGCAGGTTGTAAGCGCATCTTCAGGTATCTCACTTATGCGCTCGATCTTGGTCTTTACTATTCAGCATCATCATTCTCTTGATTTATCTGGCTTTTCAGATGCTGACTTTGGTGGGTGCTGGTTGGATCGCAAGTTCCGACTTCCGGTAATTGCCAGTTTCTTGGTTATTCTCTTGTCTCTGGTCTTCTCGAAAGCAATCTGGAGTTGCTCTTTCGACCACTGAGGCTGAGTATGTAGCTGCTGCCAGCTGCTGCTCATAGTTAGTTTGGATGATTTCCACTCTACGAGATTCTGGGTTGTTCTTTCCTACCAGAGTTCCTTTGTTTTGCGACAGCACCAGTGCAATTAGTGTAGGGAAAAACCCATGTATCCATTCAAAAACCAAACACATTGGTGTGCGCTTTCACTTTTTGCGGGATCAATATGAGAAAGGTGTCATTGACCTTGTTCATGTTGATACCCATCATCAGTTGGCTGACATTTTCACCAAACCCCTTGATCAGTCTACCTTTGAGCGTTTACGAGGGGATTTGGGTGTTGTGTATCCTTTCTAGGATATTTTGCGTCAGTTTTCTTTCTTCTTTACTCTTTTCTTGAGTCCTTTGTGTGTGTTCATATCTTGCGTATTCACATATCACACTTTTGAGCTGCTTCTGATATATGATAGAACTGCTTTACTTATTCTAGCTGTACATGCTTTTGAATACTTGTCAATGATCATGCTTTAGTTCAGTTCACTTGATATGTCTGATATCTGTCATGTGCATGGCTTTTATGCTTTTAAACCTTAAAAATGATCACCATTGCTTCTGGTAACTAGCATGTGTAGGCTGAATGTTTTTGCTATCTGTTACATGCCTTGTAGCTAGTTCCTGACTTAGATGCAAACATGCAACTTGGACATCTTTCTGCTCTAAAACATGGAAATATGCCATAAAAATGATGAAAAATCAAGAAAAATGAAAATTCCATGCCTCTTTATACGTTACTGGCAAAGAACCAGGTGGGTTTGCTTTGTCGCATTGCATTGTTCTAGACTGCGTACCATAGCACTTTGGTATGAACTAGGACAATGTAGTAATGCCAAGACCAATGTCTTAAGCTTCTGATGGTCCAGATCTGGCCTAGGCTTGACTTGGTCGATCAGCATAAGGTTTGACATGCAAATAACCCCTAGCATAAATGAAAAAGAGAAAAGAAAAGGCATGAAAATTGAAATGATAACAAGTTTGCTAAAGCACTTTGTTTTGGACAAAGCTTATCTTGGTAGATATCAGTTAGCTTTTACATCTCATGCTTTACCTTGCTTGTTAACTGGAAATATGGTGATGCTTTTGTTTGCAAAACTGAAAAATGCGTGCTAATGACCTTCTTTAGATATCATCTGTTGCACTGATCATGCCATGTGTCTTAGACAGTATCTCTTTGCTCTACTTGTTAGATGTTGTAATTGTAGTCATCATATCTGAGAAGCATGCTTTATTCACTCCACCTGCACTCCAGTTACATTCATTGCATATTTTGAGGGGAGTTGCAGTTCAGGGGGTCTTGTCTCTTTTGAGTGCTTGATGAGTTCACTTGTCAACAAGGGAGAAATTTTGGGATAAGAGTTCGAGGGGGAGTTTTGTCTCACTTACTCTGTAATATCCTTGTTGATGTTTCTGAGATCGCACTCATTCTGAGCTTTTACCTTTGGTTAACCATAATGATCGCTTCTTGTTTTTATTCGGTTTTGGTCATTAGGGTTAAACTTTTACCTTTTTTTCTTCTTCTTGTATTCTTGTGCTTTGTTTTTCGTGTTTCCACATTTGTTCGCAGGTGCTGAAGAGCTGAAGAAGTGAAGTGTTGACAATGCACTCATCAAGGGGGAGATTGAGGAGCCATGCTGAATAGCGTGGGCCTCATGGCTCCAGATGTGATGAGTCATTGTCAACGATAGTCAAAGGACTGAGAAGAGTGAAGATCTGCTGTTTCATGGGCCGCGTGTGACTCAGGTACACGGGCAGCGAGCGACTGTCGAGCTGAGAGAGCTGCAAGTCGGGCTGGCCCAATCCGGGTACATGGGCCAGAAGCAGTAGAAGACCCACTGGGCTGTTGACCATGATTGACTCAGGTACACGGGCGGTGAGTGATTGCCGCTGAGAGAGCTGCGAAACGGGCCGACCCAATTCGGGTACCTATTGCAAAGTCGTGGAGCTTTGTCAGTTTCGGCGCAAAACTGACAACCCG
>JAAALK010001863.1:114817-149829 GCA_019279435.1 Zizania palustris
AAGCCGGAGCGACTAGTTCTAGAGCCGGGAGTCCTGATAACTTTACGTTTACTTTTTCTCCCTCCCTTCGAAGCTCAAAAATCTTTTTGTTCTTGTTGAAGTTCTGCCCAAGATCGAAGTCGCGCGGGGCTTCTTTCCCAGCTCTGAAGTTCTTCAGGCTTCTTCCTTGTTTCTTCAACAATACCCTCATCTTCGGACCATTCAACGTCTTCAGAAGACAAAGCTTCCAAGTTAACTTCTTTTTCTTCCTCTTTAATATAAGATAACATATTTTTACATATTTCAGGCGCAATTGCACCGGAGCTTTCTCGAGGAATCAAAATCGAGGTCGTTTGTGAAGTTTTAAAAGATCGAAGGTAGCCCATAGCAGGCGGAGTTCTTCGGTAAAAATTTAATACTTCGACATCGTCCATACGAGGTTGAGAAGCATAAAAACATGATAAATAAATTTTCATTCATAATATATGAAAACATAATTTTTACATATTCGGGACCCCTAAAAAAACTAAACCCGTGGGTCCGGTGGAGGTTGGCTGCTCGAAGCTTGAGACCGAGCTTGTTTTTGGCGATGCCCTTCATCGATCCAAGCCTTGATCGTTGTTCGACCTTCGGCTCTCCATGAAGCTTGGAAGGCTTGCCAAGCTGCGGCCACATCTTCGAAGGATTTAACAGTGGTTGTCATCGAAGGTAATGGGAGCCGCCCCTGAATCTGGTGCTACTGATAGCCCTAGATATTCTTAGTAGCGAAGTACTCCGAGAGCAGCTACATGGCAGGAGATTTCTCCATACCGAATACATGTTGTCTTCATCATCTTCGCTGCTCTTTGGATCATCTTTAGCCGTCGCAGCAAAGGGACATTGTCACTCGAAGGTAGTGTCCAAAGAGTACCGAAGTACTCTAGAACACCTAAAAGATTGTTCATGACCTCCGCTGCTACCTTCCTCCGACTTCAGTTTATCTTCAGCTAAAGTATCTCTTGAAGAACTTAGCTCCTCTACCACAGTGGATAGTCTAGCTGCCTCCGTAGCCAAAGAACTCTTCTGTCTAAGCAGGTTGTTGGCTTCCTCCATGGCTTAGCCTTCTCCTCTTGAAGCATCACCAGCTCAGCTCCCGCCGTGGCATGCTCTGCCCACATTTTCTCTATTTCAGCACGAAGCACGATTTGTTCGGCTTCGAGCTTCTTATTTGCAGCTTCCGGGCCAAGTCTGGCCCTCCTCTCGACTACAACCATTTCGTATAAACTAGAGATTCCAACTTCGGAGCCTTCAAGACTCCTCTGGAGAGTAGAAATCATCTCTTGAAGACGAAGGCTTCCTCGCTCATTCGAGACGGCTGCAGCCCGAGCCAAGACTATTTGCTGCGAAGAGGAAAAGCAAGGTGAGGAATTGTTCATAAGCTGAAATTAATCTTGTTTTGCAGATACTTCGTACCTGGTATGCTGCCCGTTCTAAGGCTGCGTTCAGCTCTGAGCACTCAGCTTCGCTAAGTATGGCTACTAAGTCTATCTCCGCAACTTCACGGTTAGCTCGATCCAAAGGCTCGAGCAGGGCCCGAAGTCCAGTCCTTCGCTCTAGAAAAGGAGCTAGGAGGGGGAGCATGGACAACACTTTGATCGTCTTCATTCGGCGAAGGGTCGGAGCGCTGCGCTGCATCTCCGGAGACCTCGGTGGACTGGCCCCCCTCCGTAGATTGACCTTTGTCTGTTGATTCAAACGGAGTTAATCCTGAGCTCGGATCAGGAAAGGGGTCCATTTTGCCTTTACCCTTCCTAGGTCCCATCTAGACAGCTTCTGGAACTGACCCCAGAGATGTCGAAGTCCTAGGAGTGGTTTCTTTGGGAGTAGTCCCCTCCATGGGAGCGGACCCTGCCGAAACAAAGGTATTATATATTGCATAATTTTGTAGGGTAAAGAAAAAGGCAGTTCAAGTGAAGTTTACCTCCGAAGCCCTGTCGGCGGATGAGTACGGGGCTACTCAGAGGATCGAAGGCCACTTCGAAGTCATCATCAGACTCGGTGGCTAGAACTGAAGGGTTGACTGTTGGAGTCTTCTCTAGAGCCACAACTACCACTTCATCCGGAATCGAAGCTTCTTCGGCTGTAGCTCCGACTCCACCTTCAGCAACAGGGGCTTCTTGATGGGGCAAGTCAGGCTGGACGCTTGAGGTCTCAGCCTATCCGGAGCTGCTAGTGTTACATCTACCTGAGCCTCGTCTTCAGTAATTTGGTCCGCGAGGACCCTTTGCATCTCTCTAACTCCTTCATCTTCAGATGAATCGGAGGGCGAAGCCACAGTCCTTGGAGCCACATTCTTCGACTTTTGAGCTAGTTTTTTCACCGGAGTCTTGGCTGGAGCTGAAGGCCCAGCATCCGCTTTCCTCTTCTTCGGCCCTTGCTCGGAAGGTACCCAGTCCGGAAGAGGAGGGGGTGCGACTCCGAGTACGCCCCCATACTCGGTTGAGCCGCTCCCAACTACCCACTAGTTTTGTCCTCCACTCCTTTTCGGTCGGAGTTGGAACTCCCTGAATCTTCTCCGCAGCTCAAACAATTTTCTCTGAAGTCATAGGAGCTTGGGAAGCTAAAAGATAAGTTTACGATTAGTCATTTCATCAAATAATTGTATATACAACAAGTTGTTTTCAAAACTACTTGCAGGGCTTGAGTTTGAAGATATTTTTCGGAGTACACCCTCCGGATCTTCTTCGAAGGTTATAGGCCAGTTGACCATCAGAGGTGGAATCTGGAGCCCAATGAACTCCTCGGCTAAGTCCCGCATGCTCATGCGGCGACTAATCCTTTGGAGCAAGCTAAGGCTAGCTTCGAGCTGGCCAGGGTCTGGGTGAACTTGAGCTTCTCTTCGGAAGTTTATATCTTGCAGAGGTCCGGCCAGACGGCTGCCTGCTCCAACTTCGGCATAGAACCATCGGAGAATCCAATCTGTGTACATCTAGCGTTGATGGCTTTCACTAGAAATCGTAGTTGGAATTTGTCCCGAAGTCTGAAGTTGATACTACCGAAGGCTACTACAATTTCTCCCCTCTAGAGCCTTGGTAAGTTTTTGGTTGGCAAGATGCCCTGTGCAGTGCTGCAAAAATTTCTGCTCTTCCTTCACAGCCTTCAGCTCGTAGAGCCCATTCGAAGATGGCTAAGCGCGCTATCACATTCGGAGATAGCTGAGGAAGGGTGATATGAAACAAGTCGAATACCTCTGATAGGAAGTCCACTGCTGGGAGTCCTAACCCCGCTTCGAAGAAAGCTTGGAAGACCACCACTTCTCCAGGCCTCGGTGAGGGGATGGTCTCTTTTCCAGGCTTCCAGATGATGACCCCTGAGCCAATCTTCCCTTCTACTGCCGCTGCGATCATCTCCCTCTTGGAGGTAGATGGTTCTAGTGTATAAAATTGGTCCGGATACTTCGAAGAAGCCGGAAGGAGATCTTGAGGACCGGTCTGTTGGGGATTCTCCGTCGGAGCCGTCGCTGCTGCTGGCGCCGCCACAGTTGTTGCTGCTGCCGCAGCCACGACCTGTTGCTGGGCTAGGGCCAAAGTCGCCCCAGGAACCTTGAAGCTAGTTTTGACCATGGATTTGCACCAAATGCTGAAGCTAGAGTTGGGAGGCTAAAGACTGGATGTGCAAAGATGGTGATAAAGGTATTCGAGAAGTGTCTGGGTCCTCTATTTATAGCCCAGGGCCACAATTTTTTACCGTTCACATTCGCCGTTTCACATTCTTGATCGTTACTCTTTGCGAACTTAATGCACCATGTAACTTCTGCTGGATGGAAAAAGCCAACGGCTATTTCTTCTAAGTCTAAAAGGCTTTCCGACTTCTTAAGTTAATTCTGGGATTATTCGAATGTAACTTCCTTAGGAATCAATTCAAAGTTTTGAATCTTTATATATTTTGGAGGTTGATTAAATCCGTTAATCCCTACGAAGGATTATTTTTTCTTGCGTATACTGCTCTCCTAACATTACAAATCTAGCGGAGAAGCGTATTCGAGGGGCTACTGTTGGGGGAAAATACTTCATCATCAGGGTCACTGCTGCAATAAGGCTAAGGCAGGTGATTTAATTGAAGGTTTCTAGCATCTAACTCCGGTTATGTACTGGGACAAGTTCGAAGGATAGACGCGAACTCTAGTTCGGAGTATATCTCCGAATGTTGACTCTTCAGAGAGCTTCCTTGCCAGCTAAGATGGAAGGCTTATCTTCTTTCTTATTAGATTAGTCTTTTACCATTTTAGCCCTATCAAGGGCACCGAATAGTTTCCACTATGTCGGTTGTAATAAAGGGGTAAAAATGTCTTTCCCTTAATGTCTTGGTCTATAAATACCCCTCCCTTTACCCTGTAATGAGGATCAAATACTGAGTTATTCAATACACATCTTCGAACTGTTTTGAGCTAATATCCACTTCGGAGGCTTAAAATAGTTTACTTCAAAAATACTTTGTTTGTTAGTTTCTAAGCTTCGAAAACCTGTTAGCGTAATCTTTTACGCCAACACATAGACTTTACTATCATTTTCCACATAGACATGACTCACTCACGCAAGTATCTAATACCCATGGAGCTCATATGCGCCTCATGCTTGGGTTGTGGAAGAGGCTTCGTCAATGGATCCGCCATTTCCAAATCTTTGTGCACCTTGCAAATCTTCACATCACCTCTCTCAATCATCTCGCGGATCAGGTGATATCGCCAAAGTATATGCTTGCACAATGGAACCACTATTATCACAATGGAGGTCCACCAGACTGGACGCACTAGGAACAACACCCAGCTCAGAAACAAACTTTCTGATCCAAACGGCGTCCTTCACAGCTTCTGAAGTGGCGTTATACTCACCTTCTGTTTTAGAATCGGCCACCGTCTCTTGCTTGGATCTCTTCCAACTCACTACACCTCCATTGAGGCATAACACAAAACCATATTGTGATCGAGAATCATCTTTATCAGTTTGAAAGCTAGCATCCATGTAACCATTTACAACGACCTCCTCTTCACCACCGTATACTAGGAATATCTCCTCAGTCCTTCTCATGTACTTGAGGATACTCTTTACTACAACCTAGTGACTTTTACCCGGGTTTGATTGGTACCTTATTGTAACACTTAATCATCTGAAACATCTGGGTGTGTACATAGTATGACATATGTACGCGGATATCTAGCTCGCCACATGCACACTTTCTTACTCTACTCAGCCCCTGCAATGATTTGCAAGTATGAATCATCGAGCCGGTATCAAATACCCATGAATCATTTGCACGAGTAGCAATATTAATTTCAATAACATTAATACTCGAAGCGTAAGTCCCACTTCCCTTCTTATTCTTCTGCTCTTCTAGCTACACCTTGCAGTTGCGCTTCCAATGCCCAGGCTTATGGCAATGGTGGCACACATCAGAGTTGGTAGGACCAGACCTAGACTCTCCAGTTGGTTTAGACTTTGCACTAGGGATCACATTTGTAGTCTTATCCTTCTTCCTCCTCCTCTTCTTGCCCTCATTCTGAACAACCATCACATGGTTTGGAGCCATCCTAATACTCTTCTCAGCAGATTTCAGCATCACATGCAACTCAGCTAGTGTCTTCTCCAGTCCAACTATGTTATAGTTCATGATGAATGGCTCAAAGCTCAATGGGAGTGATTGTAGAATAACATCAATAGCGAGGTATGGATCCAGTGGAGTGCCTAGTCTCTCTAGAGTCTCCACACAACCAATCATCTTGATCACATGAGGGCTCACTGGGCTCCCTTCAGCCAGCCTACTACCAAACAAGCATTTAGACACATTGTATGTTTCTGCCCTTTCTTGGTCCTGAAACATGCCCTTAAGTCCTATGATCATATCGTAGGCGTCACGTTCCTCATATTGTTTCTAAAACTGAGAGGACATGCGGGCAGGCATCACCCAGCTAACATCCATGGAATCACTAGCATGCTTCTCATAAGAACGCTTATCAGCTGCAGAAGCATCCTCTCCTGGTTCATCAGGGTGGGGTTCCTCTAGAACATAATCCTTTTTCTCTTGCTTGAGAATAATTCTCGAGTTTCGATACCAATCCATAATGTTCGTTCCAGACAATTTATCTCATTTAAGAATAGATCGCAAATTAAAAACTAGAGTGCTCTTAACAGTAGACGTAGTAGGTGCCATGATCTACAAAAGATTAAATGTGAGGTTTAGCACTATGCAATGTTTATCTTCTATCCAATAAAGATGTTACACTATCTAAACTAGTCACTTTCCCTCTCATGACTAATAGTGGCGCAAGATCCATGGTCACGCTATCTCGTAGTGAGCTTTGGCATCACTGCTAGAAGCTAGTTGACATAGGTAAGCAACTCCTTGCTAATCACATCATATGTGACTCTTGTCATTGGAGAAGCATCAAATGCTCGCCCCCAACTCCTATGCTCCAAGGTCCAAAACCGTTTTGATAGCCTCATCAAGTGAACCAACACTATGCGTGCAGAAGTCTGACTTCCGCCCCAATTGGTTGAGATAAAAGATAGCACCTTGTTTTGGCAGACCCACTATCGATGAGCACAAACCCTGGTGGGTGCAGCTATTGGGAAGAGCATCAACACTTAATTTTCTGAGGGAAAACTATTCTAGCATGGTAAAGTCCCTAGCGCATATGAAACATGCAAAAATAGAATAATAGGAACATAAGAAAGCATAACAGGCAATCATATTAAATGTGACATAGCATGGCCTTCTTCACATGGCGATCTCCATCTCCATGGCTCCCATCATCGAGTGCGTGCTCCCAGCCTCCATGAAGAGTACTAGTCCATCTCGCATAGCTACTCTCTTCTTGTCGACTTCTATGGCTTCTAAAGCCCTTAGTCTCTTATCGGTCACTTCCTCCAGATTATCTTTCAGAAGAGCCTCATACTCATCGACCGATAAGTCATCTTGCTTTAACACTCTTAAGGAGCCAAGATCTACCTCTACAGGCAGAACGACCTCTTGTCCATATACCAACTCATATGGACTGACCTTGGTGGCACCGTGCTTTGCAATCCTACAAGCCCATAATGCCTCGGAAAGCACTTCATGCCACCTTTTAGGAAACTCTTCAATTTTCTTCTTAATAAGCTTAATCACGGTTTTATTACTAGACTCGGCCTGACCATTGGCCTGAGCATACTAAGGTGAAGAGTTTTATCAACTTAATGCCATAGTATTCGGCGAAGTCCCTTACTTCTTTAGAGACAAATGAACTACCTTGATCTGTAGTAAGAGTTTGAGGGATGCCGAATCTATGTATGATGTGCTTTAAAATAAAATCACGTACCTCATTGTGAGTCATGTTCTTAAGAGGTACGGCCTCGGTCCATTTAGTGAAGTAATTTGTCGCCATCAACATGAACCAATGCCCCTTTGAGGAAGGAGGGTAGATCTGGCCGATGAAGTCCAAACCCCAACCTCGAAACGGCCATGGCTTGACAATAGGATTGAGCAATGAGGCGGGAGTTAACTGGATGTTGCCAAACTTCGGACATGCCTCACACCCTCTGTAGTACTTGAAACAATCTTCAGTCATAGTCGGCCAATAAAAACCCACTCTTTTGAGCATCCAACTCATCTTTTGGGCTGACTGATGAGTGCCGCAAAGCCCCTCATGGACTTCTCCTGTAGCCACCTAGGATTGCTCATGATTTAAACACTTCAATAGCGCTCCGTCGATGGTTCGGCGATACAACGTGTCGTCTACAAACACGAATTTGAACGCTTGCCGCCGAACCTTCCGATCAACCCTTCAGCTAGGGTCTCTCAAATACTGGATGATTGGGACTCTCCAATTTCCCTTACAGGTTTCAGAGGACCTCGCTGGTCCACCTTCTGAAAAAACTTCTAAGATACTGACTTCGGGGTGCCCCCCGAGCCATTCTAGCTCCTGCCGAAGCTTGGCCGAGGTGGCCATTCGGAGTGTGTCGGGCCGAAGCTCTTCGGAGGGTTTGGACTACGGGGAGCCTTCTCCGTCCGGGAGGCTTCGCACTATGGGCTCCGGCGTGCCAGATCCTTTGATCGATAGAGCACTCCGATCCAGGGGCTTCGGCGCGTGGTGGCCTTCGGTGACCCGAGGGGTTCGACCCGAGGCGTGCGCCTGCCCACCTTTACTGGCTTCGGCAGTTGGACTGAACACCAGCTTCTCCAATACAGAAAATTTCCTTCTCCTGACTTGGTAGCCAGATGCTTGCTGAGCCAAATCATTGGAGACTGAATTGGCTTCTCTTGACACGTGAGATATTTTGAAATCATCAAAAGTAGCAACTATGTCCAGACATTTTTCCAAGTAGCTATTCAGCAAGCCATTAAAACATTGAGCATTCTTAGCTACTTGTTGTACTACTAATAACGAATCACCATACGCGTGAACATGTTTAGCGCTACAGACTCTAGTAGTTCAAGACCTAGCAACAAAGCCTCGTATTCGGCTTGGTTATTAGTGGAACAAACTCCAGTCGAGCCGAGGTTTCAAAGCGCATACAATTAGGCGATACGAGAACCACTCCAATACCTTGGCCACTCTTGCAAGCCGAACCATCAAAATAGATTTTCCATGGTACTACCTCAACTAGAGCAATAGCATCACTCCCGCTAACATCTATGTGATGATCAACTATAAAGTTGGCTACGACTTGGCATTTCATCGCTCTTAGGGGCTCGTAGGCCAAATCGTACTCAATCAACGCGTAAGCCCATTTTCTGATTCTTCCACTCAGAATCGGCTTATGTAACATGTGTTTTATAACATCGGTTTGGCAAACAACAACACATGTAGTGGGGAGAAGATAATGGCGCAATTTGGTGCACGCGTAGTAAAGTGATAAACACAATCGTTCCACAAACGCGTACCTGGTTTCGGTGTCCAGCAGGCGGCGGCTCAAGAACATGATGATGTACTCCTTCCCCTCCACCTCCTGGGTTAGCACGACTCCAATCACGCTATCTTCAGTGGCGATGTATAGCCGAAATGGAATCCCAACCTTAGGTGCTCTCACCACGGGCGGTGATGACAAGCACTCCTTTATTTTCTCAAAAGCGCTTTGCTGGCTTGCCCCCCAAGTGAACTCGGCTTCATTTTTTAGCCGGAGTATGGGGACAAAGGCATCGATCTTGCCAGACAAGTTGGATATAAAGCGATGCAAATAGTTCAACTTGCCTAGCAACTTTTGCACATCCCTTTTGCATGCAGGCGCCACAATGTTTCTAATCTTCTCAAGTCTCTTAGGATCAATTTCTATTCCTCTCTCATGAATCATGAAACCTAAGAACTTACCCGCCGACACACCAAACGCACACTTGAGTGGGTTCATCTTCAACCCATACTGTCGCATCCTATCGAGAGCAACCTTCAAATCGGCTAAATGGTTTCCCATAGTGTCTGATTTGACCACGACATCATCGATGTAAACTTCTAACATAACTCCTAACAGGTCATGAAACATCAAGTTCATGGCACGCTGATATGTGGCGCCAGCATTTTTCAAACCAAAAGTCATGATGACCCACTCGAACAAACCGACAAAACCAGGGCATCAAAAGGCAGTCTTATAGACGTCCTCTTCGACCATAAAGATTTGATTATAACCAGCATTGCCATCAAGAAAACTTAGTACCTTGTGTCCTGAAGCATCGTTGATCAGCATGTCGGCTATCGGCATTGGATACTCATCCTTCGGAGTGGCTCTATTCAGATCCCGGAAATCAATGCATACCCGTATCTCGCCGCTCCCTTTCTTCTCTACAGGCACAATGTTAGCAACCCATTCCGCGTACCTGCATGGCCTAATAAATTCAGCCTTGAGTAGTCGCTCCACTTCTTCCTTAACTCGGTCATAGACGGCCGAATTAAAGCGGCGGGGAGGCTGCTTATAAGGCCTAAATCCGGACTTGATGGGCAGCCGATGCTCCACGAGCTCGCGGCTTAGCCCTGGCATTTCGCTATACTCCCATGCGAAACAATCGACATACGACCGAAGTAACTTTATTACTTCAGCCTTTTCATCGGGCTGTAAATGTTGGTTTACAAAAGTCGGCCTTGGGACGCTACCATTACCTATGTCTACCTCCTATAAGGGATCAGCCGATGCAAAACCTTGTCCTAATTTCTCTACTTCACTAAAGTCCTCGATGGCTTCGGCAATACCGTCTTTATTAGACCGATACTGCGCCACACGAGACTTTAGCCAATCTAGATTATTCTTGCTAGACATGACTACTAGTACAAAAATAGCCGTGCTACTCCAACCGGCTTTACAGACACTGGTACAAACCGTCCTCCGGATACGCTAACAAAATCGTAATCTGAAAGATCTCTTCCTGATAGACACTCTACTTTGTCATGGACGGCGTCGACTGATACATCGGCCAATGCTACTTGGGCCGAAGTATCCGCGGGGATGACTTCTACCTCATCGTCGTCCCATTATATCAGGCACTAGTGTAGAGTAGAAGGGATGCAATAGTTCGCGTGAATCCAGTCGCACCCGAGTAGCACGCTATAGTTACCTTGTACATCGACGACGAAAAACGTTGTTGGCAATGTCTTGTTGCCCACCGTCAACTCCATAGAGAGTACTCCCTTGGCCTCGGAGCTCTCGCCGTTGAAGCCGTTGAGCATCAAGTTAGTCTCCTTCAGGTCATCTTCGTCCCTGCCAAGTTTCTTCAACAATGAATAAGGCATTAGGTTAACAGTGGCGCTGCCGTCTATGAGCATCTGGGAAATCGGTTTTCCATCGATATGACCCCTCACATAGAGGGGCTTTAGATTGCGAGCCAAGTCCTCGGGCTTCTCGAAGATGGCATTGTGCGGACCGAGGTTCAATTGAGCGACCTCGGCCTCGTCCCGTGGTAGGGCAAACTTGGCAGGTAATGTGACGATGTTGATGTCCATCGCCTGGGGTGTGGGTCCTTCAGAGATGGCGAGTAATCGTCGTCGAGCATGTCGTCGTCGTTGCTCGTACTAGGAGCAGGGTTGATTGTCTCAACCGACTTCTCCCTCCATACCTGCTTCGTGGCTGGCCAAGGGCGGATCTCTTCGAAGATAGCATCACGCTCGGCCTCAGCTTTCTTCTCGTGCATCTCCTATGCCCGTAGCCTTTGTAGGAGTCTCTTCTGTGATTTGGACATGCCTGGAGGAGCCCAAGATGACTGAGGCTTGGTGTCGGGCGCTACTATTCAACTTCTGTTAATTCTGGCCGAAGTGGCACTTTGCCCTTCAGCCTTGGGCACCCTGTGTTCGGAGGGGGCTTCGCTGCGAACCCCGTCGAACGGACCGGCCTCATTCGGCCGATCGAACCAGGCTTCGGCGCAGAGCTCGGCCGAAGTATGAGGCTTACCTTCTTCAGACCTCGGCGACAAAGTCTTCGGGATTGGGACTTCCTGAGACCCAACCCTGATGGTTATGGGTTCGGACTCCCTGACTTTGGCCTCCACGTGCTCGCACTCCTCGGCTTCGCTCTGCATGGTCCGATTCGGAGGCACCACGGACAGTCTGTGGACGATGCCCCCCTCCGCTGTGTCTATTTGCCCCTGCCATCCATAATACTCCTAAGGGAAATAAGGCATAGTGTTAGGCTGCGGAGGGTACCCTGACCCGGATACGTACGGAGCCCACGGGGTCCCCGCCCAGTCATACGGTGGAGGCATCGGTGGCTCTAGTGGCCTCGCCCACTGTGAGCCGAGCCCGTCACCCGGAGGGGGGTTTGGCCAAGTCGAAGGTATCTCGAACCACACCAGCGATGGGTCCTACCAGGACAGAGGTACGTTCGGCCATTGTGGGCCGAAGCCTCCCATTGGAGATGTCCAGCACGGTGCGGGATTCGGCCATTGGGGGCCGAAGTTGTCGCATGGGGGACCCGACCACTGGGGTTCGAAGTTGTCGTACAGGGGGTTCGGCCATTGTGGCTCGGAACCACCGTGCGGAGCATCAGGCCAATGTGGCTCGAAGCCTTCGTGCGGAGGGTTCGCCTGCTTCGGCCCAAAGCCACCCTTCGAAGGTCTTGGCCCCTTGGGCTATTTTAGCCTAGTGCGCGGACCTTCTTCCTTGGCCCTTCTCTGATGTTTGTTCAACAGCATATCATATGTCATCTTCGGCCTCTTGCGAGCCTTAGCCGAAGGGGTATTAACGTTCTATTTCCACACTCCTACCTCGGGGTTCTTTGGCATGAGTGTGCGAGTGCACGGTTCTCCAACAATCACATCTTTCCCTTTAGCTAACTCGGCCTGTTCTCGCCGAATCAACACCTTCTTTTCGCCGAGGTCGACGGCATTTATTGGAAAAGGATATTTATCCAGCTTCATCTTTGGATTATGGTCTATCTTCAATTGTCCTTCTTCTATGGCCGATTGTATCTGCCGTCGAAAAACATTGCAATCATTAGTATTATGCAAATGTGAATCATGCCAGTTACAGTATGGATTCTTCTTTAACTCATCGGCAGGTGGGATGACCTGACCCTTAGGTAACCTGAGAAGCTGACTTTTTAAGAGAAAATCAAATATTTTATCACATTTAGTTATATCAAACGAGTACTTGACCTCACTAAGTCTATTCTTTGTGGGGGATGGTCGTAACTCAGAGCAAGTGACAGGTTTATTTTTAGTGTTCCAAACCCATTCAGCCGCGTACATTTCGGCCAAATCCTCCTCTTCTGACTCCTCCTCATCAGAGCGTTCCATGATGTGGATTTCGGCCCTAGGCTTGCTAAACGTCTTAATAAACTTTTTATCTTTAGCTCGGCCTTCCTAGACTAGAGCCTGCTACAAAACTTGGCTAACTTCTAAAAAGTTCTGGTTATCTAATCTTTCTTTAATCTCAAAACGCAACCGGTTAAAAGCTAATTCTGCCAAGTCCCCTTTTGAAATATCAAGGCTAAAACATCGGTTTCTAGTATCCCTGAAATGCTTGATGTACTCAGAGGTGCTCTCACTAGATTTCTGCTTAACCGATGTCAAATGTGAAAGCCTAAGTTCTGTTTCGCCTGTATAAAAGTAATCATGGAATTTTCGCTCCAAATCATCCCACGTTTGGATGGAGTTCGGCGGGAGCGCTGAAAACCAAGTGAAAGCTGTGCCGGACAACGAGAGAGAAAATAGTCTAACCTTTAGAGCATCTATACCGCTAACCTCTCCACACTGCACCAAAAATTGACTAACGTGCTCTAGTGTGGTCTTGCTACCCTCACCATCGAATTTAGTGAACTCAGGGATCCTATAGCCGCAGGGGTAGGGTACTGTATCAAGATGATCGGGGTATGGTTTACGGTAAACCCTAACCCGTCCCTTGGGCACGAAGATGGCACACTCCCTAAATAGTACGCGGACCCGCTCCTCCATATCATCTTGGTAGGTTGCTTGTGCGCGCCTCTCATGCGGGGGTACGACACGCGGTGGGATATTGGTGTGTCGGCCGTGTGTTTCTTCCCTACGTGCAATCTGTATAACGTGCTCGTGTCCGGGCGTCTATGCGTGTGGCGCAGGCAGCGCGAGTATTAGCGCAGGTGGTGTGTGGTATGCAGTATTAGTTTGACTGTAATTATAATGATTGGTCTCAGCCATAAGTGATGAGGCCGGAGACATGATCACGCCAGTGTTGTCATTAGTTCTACCATACACATGGTTTGTCGGAGGTGCACTAGCTATAGGAACCGGGGGTACGGCCTTAGTGAAGCCGAACCTTCTAAGAGTTGCCTCTACTTGGGAGCTGACTTCCGAATCTAAACAGTTGGCTAGCGAAGCGCTAACGGCCTGATCTACTAATGCGGCTATTTTTTGCTCAATTTCTAAAAAAGATAAACGAGGCGATACAGGTGTTACCTGGACCTGAGCGAGGTCGGGGGTGACGATGTCGCACTTGATGAAGCCTGCACGTGTCTTGACGTAGCCCCCAAGCATCATATCTTGGAGCGCCTTTAACTTTGCCTTGATCTCTGCTTGGTCTGCTGTGGGGATATCTTCGAGTGTAGGTGACAATATGTTGCGGTTGTCGATATCCGCGCCTCCTATTGTGTCCATCGGCGGTGTAGACGTAGTAGTCGATGTAGATGTACCGGTGGCTGACATAGACGTACTCATCATGTTGGCGTAGCCTTCCCTAGCGGAGTCGCCAAAAAGTGTGTTGAAACGGAAACGTGCCCCCGCACTTGGGTCAGTCCGACTATCCAAAAGTGCACGGATACTTAGGGACAAGCCTAAGCATTACGTGTCACCGACGTCGCGTTCCGACTACCCTTAATAGTGATAAGGGGGTGGAGTCGCCAGGCAACCAGATTACACAAAATAACCCAATTAGCCGAAAAAGATAGATTAAATAGAATAAAATCAGCAAACCAGTCGGAAGCCGCCTGGTTCGAAGTCTGGTGCGAAGGGGTCACCGAAGGGTACCTTCAGCATTCGACGTGAAGTACTCCGCTGAAGGGTGCTTCGGTGTTCGGACTGATCCAGCCGAAGACGGACTCTGAACGGATCTGGACGCGGTGATCACCTCCAAACAGCGGGGTTCGGCGTGAGATCTCCAATACAGCAAATTACAGAACAGTGACGCGAGGGCCACGCGTGAGTGCAACTTCGTCTGGTGTGGAGTATGTTCATGGAGAAGCTTGTTGCGACGAAGTATCCTGGCGAAGCCTGTCGCCGAAGCCTGTGGTCTCGCCGAAGGGTGTCCTGGGGACCTCCAAAACCGATCTCTCAGCTCCGGTCACCTCCGACGAAGGGGCTCTGAACGTGCGAACCTGCAACAGAGATGATGCGAAGTACCAATTCGGCCTGAGGACCGAATTTTGCTAAGTGTTGCACTAGTAGCGAAGGTAGCAATCTATTACGCAGATAAGCGGATACTTCACAGGCGAAGTAACAAGGTGATAATAATCTATTACGTAGATTAACGGATACTTCACGGGTGAAGTAACAAGGATTACCACTGTTCTGTAGTGGCGGACGGAGGGCTTCCAGGCAAACCCACGAAGAGGTACAGGAAAATAAAGGTAAAGTAAATACGATCAAAGCATGAGCTTTGGTTTGGTTTGAGTTTGTGGGGCTCTCCACGCCGGCCATGCCTCTCTATTTATAGGGGGTTAACTCCTAATCTAATCTGCTATTAATCCGGCCAGATAGAGATAGAGATTGAGATGGAAACGCGTACAACTCTATCTCTGCCGAGGTGGGCTTCGACCAGGCCCGTCAAGGCCTGCTCCTCGGGCCGAAGCTTCAGGTACCGTGGGCTTTGGCCAGGCCTGCCGAGGCTTGCTCCTCGGGCCGAAGCTTCGGCAGCGTGGGCCTCCGAAGGCTTCCAAAGCTTCAGCAGCGTGGACCTCCGAAGGCTTCCCGGCCGAATCCCATGGGCTGGCTAGAGGCTTTCGGAGCCCATAGCTCAATGGACTTCAGCCCTGTAGGGCTTTGGACAGACCCTGGACATGTGTACTTTCAGCCCAAATCACCAAAAATTGATATTTTGATAATCTAGCCATTACTGCCATTTTTTGCTATCAACAGAAGGCTTCCTGGCCGAAGGCCGTGGACTGACCAGAGGTTTTTGGAGCCCACAGCCCAATGGACCTTTGGCCCTATAGGGCTTCGGTCTGACCCCGGACATGTGTATTTTTGGCCCAAATTACCAAAATTGATATTTCGACAATCTCGGCCATTAATGCCATTTTTTGCTATCAAGAGGTGGCTAGGTCTAATCTAGGCTTTTTGTTGTGTCCAAGACGTCCTCCTCCTCTCCTTATATAGGGCTGAGGGTCCCTGGGTCATGCTTATCCTGAAACTGTAATAGATCTAATCGGTTTATCCACGCCAGAACTTCTGATCCAGAATCAGAACTTACAACAGGGTATTTCATGTCTCCTGATACAGTACGACACGCAACAAATCCAATCTATTATCGCCCACCTCGGAACTTCCGATACCATATCAGAACTTCCGATCAGTAAAAAATTCATCCAATTCCAAATCATAACTTCTGGCTCATCGGAACTTTCGATACCATATCGGAACTTCCGTAGCAACAATTGATCTCTGTATCTAGACGAGAAATTAACAGGACTTCCGATACTCACTATCGGAACTTCTGATCCATTGAGTTTTCTTGGGCATAACCTTCATGCACACCCTCTCGTATGACCAGATCTATAATAATAGCGGGCAGCCGGTGATCGATCCACCATGCGTCAGCCATTGACATGCACCACAAAGTTCGCGGTATGTGGTGCAATGAATAGCAGATCCCCACGAGTAATGTCGCACGGCATCAACGGGGACATCGGCAATAGCTCGGGCAAACTACACATACTACTTGTCCACACTATATGCGTCCATTTGCGGATTGTTAGATGATGATCAGTGGGCAGTGCACATAGTGGCTCAGGCTCTAGCTCATCATTAGTTCCATTCTGTTGTCTTGCGACCTTCTCACGCTTGTACTTCGAAGTCAACAAATCAAGTTTCATCCACAATGCCTTGAACTTCCTTTCTTGATTTTGGGCACACAGTCTTTTAAACAGATTTGTTAATTCCTTATTCTTCCCAAAGTGACAGTAGAAATTTCCACCTAAATGACGCATACACCATCGAGATTGAATGTCCCTCCAAGGATAAGGCTCATCCGGATCATTCTTCATATGTTGGACTACTTTTATTAGCCTGGCATGTCGACCATGTATAATACAAACATTTTCCCTCTGTTGAACAACACCAAAGTGTAATTGTCGTAAGAACCACAACCAACTATCATAGTTCTCATTTCGACAAACCCAAAAGCAATTGGCACAACCTGATTGTTGCTGTCAACACCAACAATCTTCAATATCTGACGTCGGTATTTCCTAGTTAGAAATTCCATCCACACAAAGAATGGGACGACAATACTTGAATGCTCGAATGCAAGCACCGAGTGCAAAGAATACTCGGTGTAGAATCTGAGAACCTTCCGGGAATATTGCACCCTTGTGGGATCGGAATGGCAACTAGAGGGGGTGAATAGATGCCTCGATAAATTCTCGTGAATTGATGGCCTGTTCAGATCACCCAACGCACTCCTAAAATATTACAGAAGCAAAATTGATGATCACTGTTGAAAATTCAGATCAAAACAATAAAAATTTAATTCTTCCTCTAGATTAGAGTTTGAAACTCCAAAATGGCTGTCAGAGATTGGTTTGCCGATCTGCAAATTCTTGATCGGCAATTGAACTACCGACAGGAGGCTATCGGAGATTGAAATGTCGATAGAGTTCAGAAATTCTAAATTCAGAACTGAAAGTAGCAAGGAAACTTGTTGTTTATGAACATACACCTGAATCAAAACACAAATTATACAGAGGAAGGACTCATATTCACAATAACTGAGTGGATTAAAACACAACTTTGAGCAAATTAATGAAGTGATCTTCAACTTTTACTCCTGGTCTCTCAACACTGAAATTCTCACTAGAAGGAAAGTTCAGCACTTAGAAACAACAATACTTCTCAGATAGCAAATCAAACATAAATTCAGATCAGAACCAATATAGAGATGTGCATCTGATTTTTGACAAAACAATCATGAACATGATGAAGTTCATGTGTTCTTCTTAACATTCAAACACTCAACCTGATTATCTAATTGAAACCGATCACAGTGATCAAAATCTGCAATCTAAAAATACAAACTGAAAACTATTCATAAACTAGTAAACACACTTGCAACACTTGAACACAAAGAATTCAGTTTTAGTAAATCAAATACACACTTTCAAATAGGTTCTACCCACAGATTCTTACTGAA
This sequence comes from Zizania palustris, assembly GCA_019279435.1. NCBI lineage: Eukaryota > Viridiplantae > Streptophyta > Magnoliopsida > Poales > Poaceae > Zizania > Zizania palustris. The sequence goes on from JAAALK010001863.1 coordinate 132,606, forward strand.
TTCACCTGTGAAGACAAAACTGTGGATAAAACAGCAAGAAGACGTATAAGAACACAACTAGATCATCTAGATAGAAAAGTAGGTTTTGTTTGAATATTACTTGTGCACTGAGAAAGTCTTCAAGAGAAGATCAAAATATTTTCAGGATGAACACACAACCCAACAAAAAAACTTTTTCAGCATACAAAAGAACATATTAGAAGTACTTGATCAAGATGGCAGAACTCTGAAGAAGTCTGCTTACTGAACTATTCTCATGCACTAAATAACTGAAATCTGAAACTTTTATCAACTCCTTGTTTGCACTCTGAAAAGAGACTTTGATCTCAGTAATCAGTTCACAAGCTTATAGCTAAAAAGGTGATGTTGGCGTAAAAGATTACGCTAACAGGTTTCTAGAAGTTAGAAACTAACAAACGAAGTGTTTGCGAAATAAACTATTTCGAGCCTCCGAAGTGGATAATAACTCAAAATAGTTCGAAGATGTGTATTGAATAACTTGATATCTGATCCCTATTACAAGGTGAAACGGGGGGTATTTATAGGCCCAAACATTAAGGAAAAGACCATTTTACCCCTCTGTTACAACCGACATAGTGGAAACTATTTGGTACCCTTAATAGGGCCAAAACGGTAAAAGACTAATCTAATGATAAAGAAGATAAGTCTTCCATCCTAGCTGGCAAAGCAGTCCTCAGAAGAGTGAATGTTCTAAGATATACTCCGAACTAGAGTTCGCCTCCATCCTTCAAACTTGATCCAATACACTTCCGGAGTTAGCTGCTAGAAACCTTTGATTAAATCATGTCTTGATCTTGTTACAGCAATAACCCTGAAGATGGAGTATTTTCTCCCTAATAGTAGCCCCTCGAATACGCTTCTCCGCTAGATCTGTAACGTTAGGAAAGCAGTATACGCAAGAAAAATAATCATGCGCAGGGATTAACAGATTTAATCAACCTCTGAAATATGCGGAGATTCAAAACTTCGAATCAACTTCTAAGGAAATTATATTCGAACTCTTTTAGAATTAACTTAAGGAGTTCGAAAGCTTTTTTTAGACTTAGAAGAAATAGCCGTTGCCTTTTCCTTTCAGTGGAAGTTACGCGAAGCGTTAACTTCGCAAAGAGTAATGGTCAAGAATGCGAAACGGCAAGTATAAATGGTAAAAAATTGTGGGCCTGGGCTATAAATAGAGGACCCAGTCCCTTCCCAAATGCCCTTCTCACCGCTTTCATGCAAACAAACCCTAACCTCCAAATTCCTCCTCTAGCAATCCGTGCGATTCCATGGCCAAGACAAGCTTCAAAGTCCTTGGGGCGGCTTCGGCCCTAGCCCAGCAGCAGGCTGCAGCCGCGGTGGCGGCAGCGGCATCAATGGTGCCCTCAACGACGGTGACTCTGGTAGCAGCAGCAGCAACACCGGTGGCGGCACCGACAAGAAATCCCCCAAATGTTGGTCCTAATGATCTTCTCCCGGCGTCTTCGAAGTATTCGGACCAGTCTTATCAACTGGGGCCGTCTAACTGCAAGAGGGAGTCGCTCGCAGCAGCAGTAGAGGGAAAAAATAGTTCGGAGATCATAATCCGTAAACCTGGAAAGGAGGCCATTCCTTCGCCAAGGCCTGGAGAGGTGGTAGTCTTCAAATCTTTCTTCGAAGTTGGGCTAGGACTTTCGGCAGTCGACTTTCTAGCAGAGGTACTGGATTTATTTCACGTCACCCTTCCTCAACTTTCTCCGAATGCAGTAGCACTGCACAGAGCTTCTTGCCAACCCAAGACCTTCGTAGGCCCTGGAGGTGAAAAGATGGTGGTGGCCTTCAGAAACATCAACTTCCGGCTTCGGGATGAGTATGATGTAAGATTTCCAGCGAAGGCCATCAATGCCAGATGGTACACAGACTGGATCCTCTGGTTGTTTTATGCCGAGGTTGCGGCAAGCAGCCGTCTGGCCAGACCCTAGCAAGACATCAATTTCCGAAGGGAAGCCCTGGTTCACCCGGATCCTGGTCAGCTCGAAGCTCGCCATAGCCTACTTCAAAGAATTAGTCGCCGCCTGAGCATGTGGGACTTAGCGGAGGAATTCATCGGACTTCAGATTCCTCCTTTGATGGCCAACTGGCCTATTACCTTCGAAGAAGATCAGGAGGGCGACATCCGAAAGATCTCTTCGAACTCGAGCCCTGGAGGTGACTTTGAAAACAACATATTTCATATATATTTGTTTAATGAAATGACTAATGCCAACTTATCTTTCAGCTTCTCTGACTCCCATGACTTCAGAGCAAATTATTCGGGCTTCGGAGAAAATCCTGGGAGTTCCGACTCCAGCCAAGAAGGAATGGAGAGTGAAGTTAGTGGGTACTTGGGAGCGATTCAACCGAGTATGGGGGGTACTCAGAATTGCTCCCCCTCCTCTTCCGGATTGGGTGCCTTAAGAACAAGGGCCGAAGAAGAGGAAAGCGGAAGCCGTAACTTCGACTTCTGTTAAGACTCCATTAAGAAGGTAGCTCGAAAGCCGAAGAACGTGGCGCCTTCAAGTCCGATGGCTTCAGTCTCAGATTCCTCTGAGGACGAAGGTAGACTCCTTGTTAACTTGATTGAAGAGGATGAAAACCGGACGGGCGCAAACACTGGTGTCAACGCAAACACGCCAAATGTTCAAGGTAGCTCCGGGCAGGCTGGGACTTCGGCTGCCCAGCCAGACTTGTCGTGCGAAGAAGCCCCTATAACTGAAGGCGGAGTCGAAGTTGCAGCTGAGCCAACTCCGACTCCGGACGAAGCAATACCTATAGCTCCTGAAGAGGCTCCAACAATCGAACCTTCAGCCCTGAACTATGAGTCCGACGAAAACTTCGGGGTAGCTTTTAACCCTCCAAGCAGCCCGAAGCTCACCCACCGACAAGACTTCGGAGGCAAACTTTGCTCAATTTCTTTGTTCCTTTTCCCTGCAAAATTTAGGCAATATATAATACCTTTGTCTCGACAGGGTCCGCTCCTATGGTAGTGGTTCCTCCCAAAGATACGGTTCCTGGAACCTCAACCTCCCCAACGCCGATTCCAGAAGTCGCACGCATGGGACCTGGAAAAGGTAAAGGCAAAATGGACCCCTTCCCTGCTCCAAATTCGGGATTAACTCCGTCTGAATCAACAGAGAGGCACTCCGAACCGACATATGATATTCTTCCAGAAATTTTTTTGTATATTATTCGAAGTAATAGCTGTTAGGGGCTCTGCTTCGACCCACTTTGAAAAGTACTCAATTGCTACCACTGCGAATTTCAAATTTCCTTTTGCTACTGGGAAGGGGCCAATAAGATCCATGCCCCATCTGGCCATGGGCCATACTGGAGCAATGACTTGAAGAGTTGGTGGTGGGCAATGACTTCTTCGTCCCATCCACTGACAACCTTAGTAGGTGCGAACTAAGTTCTCCGCATCAGCTACTATTGTAGGCCAATAAAACCCCTGGCGAAGTGTTTTTCCTGCCAAAGCACGAGGGGCCAGATGGCTACCACAAAGTCCTTCATGAATTTCTCGGAGAATTTCTTGACCTTCGGATTGAGATATACATCGGAGTAGAGGGGAACATACTCCGGCCTTGTACAAAATACCGTTGATTATATGATAATTTCGAATTCTAAGCTTCAACCTCGAAAGTTGCGGCCCTTCAGACAAATTTACTTCTCCTTGCAATAATTCCATAATTGAATTTCGCCAATCTGTGCTTGGAATGCAAAGGACCTCTGCAGAAGGGATCTGTGGCACCGAAGGTGTACTGAGTTCTTCGTAAAATGATTCTTCTGGAATGTCCATAGCTCCGGCTGCAGCTTTCGCCAAAATATCAGCTTGCACATTTTTTGCTCTAGTTATACTTCGAATGGAAATCCCTTTAAATGATGTTTCAATCTTACGGATCTCCTCTAAATATTTTGCAAGCTGTGGATGCCGAACTTGAAAACTCTTGTCTACGTGCCCTGCTACAATTTGAGAATCTGTCTTAATAACAACCCTTGTAGCCCCTAAAGCACGTGCCTTTCGAAGTCCTATCAAAATTTCTTCATACTCCGCTGTATTATTGGTAGACTTAAAGTTGAGTCTTGTGGAGTACATTGCCTTTTGCCCTGAAGGCGAAATTATCACTGCTCCAACGCCTGTTCCAGATGCCTGGAAAGCTCCATCATAATAAATGGTCCAAATTCCTTCACTTGGCTTCTCCGGAGCCCATGCTGCAGGGGGAGTCCACTCTGCCACAAAGTCTGCCAACACTTGTGACTTAATTGTTGTCCTTGCCATGAAGGATATGCCGAAGGGTGCTAATTCAACAGCCCACTTCCCAATTCTTCCTGTGGAATCCTTACTTCGGAGCATATCCCTAAGGGATACGAAGTTGGTACAATTACATTATGCGCCAAGAAATAATGCCTTAACTTCCTCGAAGCCATTATCAGAGCATAAGTGAACTTCTCAAGCTCGGAATATCTTATTTTTGCTCCGGACAATGCTTCGGATACGAAATAGATTGGATTTTGTACCAACTTTCCATTGAAATAAACCTCTCTAACAAGGACTGCACTGACAGCAGAACCAGTAGCTGCAAGGTAGAGGAGTAGGGTTTCATCCGCAATAGGCACCGTGAGTGTAGCAAGGTTACTGAGATAATTCTTAATATCTTTGAAGCTTTTTTGACACTCCGGTGTCCATGCAAAATCTTGGGACCCCTTCAATGCTTTGAAAATGGGCAAACTTCTCTCCGCAGATCTTGCCAAAAACCTGCTAAGTGCTGCAAGACGGTCAGTCAGCTTTTGCACTTGATTTAAATTCTCTGGGGGAGCCATCCTTTGCAACGCAGTTATTTGAGTGGGGCTAGCTTCGATCCCTCTACTTGAAACTAGATACCCTAACAATTTTCTAGCCTGCGGCCCGAAGATACATTTTTCGGGGTTAAGACGGATCCCACATGCCCGAAGGATATTACATGTTTCTGCTAAGTCTAGGCTATGTTGGTGCTTTAGAGCACTCTTTATTACAATATCATCCATATAGGCCTCTACATTGCGACCTAATTGATGACCTAGAGCCTTAGCAATTAACCTCGAAAAAGTAGCCCCGGCATTTCTTAAGCCAAAGGGCATTCTTACATAACAGAAGACTCCCGAAGGAGTTACAAAGCTTGTCTTGATTTCATCTTCGCGCTTTAGCCAGATTTGATGATAGCCGGAGTACGCGTCGAGGAAGCTTAATAACTCCGAACCAGCAGTAGAGTCAACCAATTGATCAATTCGGGGCATGGGGTAGGGGTCACGGGGGCATGCTTTATTCAAAGATGTAAAATCAATACACATGCGCACTTCCCAGAAGATTTCTTCCTAACGAAGACTGGGTTGGCTAACCACTCCGTATGAGCCTCTTCGTCTTTGGCAAGGATAGCCCTCTCCGTAGACAGCTTCCGGAGTTCTTGCCAAACAGGTCGAGCCTTCGTGTTCACGATTAAACAGTGTTCAATAATACCCCGACTGACTCCGGTGATGTCTTCATCAGACCAAGCAAAGACATCTAAATTCTCCTCAACTACTTTCTCTAACGAAGTAGTGACTTCTGGAGGCAAGTCCTTGCCAAATTGAAATGAATATTCCTTGCCATCTTTGACAATAACCTTCGTTGCAATCTCTCCTTCAGGGCTTGGCCTTGGGAAGGACTTCTTCGAAGATTCGCTAGGAGCAAAAAAATCCTCCGGGTTACCTTGCACGCTGTTCACCTATCTCGGGTCAAGAGGAGGGCCATGACCATACTCCGCTCTCTGCACAGTGGCCTGATCTCTGAAAACAGTGAGTACTCCCGCCTGTGTGGGCATCTTCATACACAAGTAATTATGATGCGCCACAGCTCCGAATTGATTCAACATGCCCCTTCCGAAGATAACATTGTATGCATATGGAGCATCCACAACATCAAAAATCACTTCCTCCGTCCTGGCCAATAGCCCCTCTCTGAAAGTAACTTCCAGGCCAATTTGGCTGAGGGCATCAAGAGGGGGTCCTACGAAGCCTTGCAAACGATGGGCTGCTGGGAGAAAGATAATATCTGCTGAACTGCCTCCATCGATCAGCACTCTCCGGACCTCAGTCCCTGCTATGTCGGCAGTGATGACAAGTGGGTCTGCATGTGGAAATTTTATGCCTCGCTGCATCATCTGCAGAAAAAGATATTTGCACATGGGACCATTCAGGCATAGCAGCTGCAGACGAAGAAGTTCCAATATGGCCCACTTCTCAAACATATTCTCTTCTCTGCCTCTTTGACATGCTTCTGAGGGTCCCTCCTCTAGAGATGGGGAGGACTACTCTTTTCTCTCGATCTTGACCATCTTCATGCTTCGGAGGTGGCATAACATTAACCACCGGAGGCCTTCTTGCAGGGTAGAAGTTCTCTATACACGCCACAGCCTGAACAGGCTCCGGACGCACCTCGGTCGGAACTCGGTCAGTAGTGCCTCGACCCGAAGTTCTTTCCTGGTACTCGCCTCTTAAAGCAAGTATAGACTTACACGCATCAGTTGCGTGACTTCGATTCTCACCATGGACACAGCAGAAGAAGGCCTGGGTTTTGCCAGCCGGCTTCCCTAGCGGCCTCCAGCCGCTGGTCTTGCTTCTTGAAGGCTACGAAGTCCTTGGGGCAAATTTCTGTGGGGGTGCAATGTTCAAGACATCTGAACGAGGATGCTTTTTCCCCCGATGCCTGTCGTGTTGAGCTTCGAAGCTAGGTGCCTGCGGCTGTGTTGAAGTCTTTACTTCCAGCTTGACTTCTTGCAAGATTGACGGAGTTGCGGCAGTTCTTCGAAGCCACCCCTCTTCTGACCTTGCATACTCTTCGAAATAAGACATCAACTGAGCAACAGAAGATATCTGTTTCCTGTGAAGTTTATCAAGGAGGCCCGCATGGGTAACTCCCTCTCGAGCTGCATCAACTACAAAAGACGTAGTTAACCCTCGGATTTGCGACTTCATATGAGCGAAGCGCTTGAAATACTGTCTTAAGGTCTCTCCGGGGAGCTGCTTCACCTGGAAAAGACTTCCTGTTGACATTGGGGGTACGAAGGTACCCTGAAAATTTCTTATGAAATTCTTCCTCAATTGCTCCCATGTTCTGATTGACCCTGGCTTCAACGACCAGAACCACCGCAGCGCCACTCCTTCAAGAGCTAAAGGGAAACATTTGGCCATGGTGTCTCGCACTCCCCCGCTGGCCTTAATTACCAATGCATAAGAACAGGAGAACTCTCTAGGATCTTCATCTCCGAAATATTTACAAAGCTTTGAAGTTTTGAACTTAGGGTCGAAGCGCACTTTCTACAATTCAGGATGCAGCGGAGATTCAGTGTCGAATGAAGTGTTCTCTGGGGCTTCGGGATAAGGAAGTTCGTCATCTTCGGGCACTTCGGGGATGATTGGGGTGGCCTAAGAATGAAGCCTATATGTGGCTTCTTGCCGCCACCTTGCTACTTTAGCCTGGATACTGGCCATTTGAGCGGCCATATCGCCAAGACCGTCTTCATCTCCTCCGGAAGTGAGGAGCCATGCTGAATAGCGTGGGCCTCATGGCTCCAGATGTGATGAGTCATTGTCAATGATAGTCAAAGAGGACTGAGAAGAGTGAAGATCTGCTATTTCATGGTCCGCGTGTGACTCAGGTACACGGGCAGCGAGCGATTGTCGGGCTGAGAGAGCTGCGAAGTCGGGCAGGCCCAATCCGGGTACATGGGCCAAAAGCAGTAGAAGACCCATTGGGCTGTTGACCAGGATTGACTCAGGTACACGGGCGGTGAGTGATTGCCGGGCTGAGAGAGCTGCGGAAACGGGTCGGCCCAATCCAGGTACCTGGTGCAAAGTCGGTGGAGGCTTTGTCAGTTTCGGCGCAAAACTGAAAACCGTTGATCTTGTATCAGACTGTCCAGAAGAGAAGTCGTAGTCGCTACGAAAGCTTAGCTTCCGGATAAGTCATCTGTATCTCTAGGCCCACAGTCAGTCAGTCGTGTCTGTAAAAATTCCTAATGGCAGTTGAGTCTTTTCCTTTATTTTAGCGTCTGTAAAAACCCTAAGGGGCTGGTGGAATATTCTAGGCCATTGGGCAGCCTATAAATAGGGCCCCAATCCCTAGGGTTGGACTACCCTTCTAGAAAATCACTTTTCAATTATTCCTTGGGTATTTTTGTTCTTGCGTGCTTGTCTCTCTCTCTTTTGTTGTGCGCCGCCAGGCTGCTGTTCATTTGTGTTTGGCTTAAATTTATTTCGCTTCTGTTTGATGCAATGAAGCTTCTATTCTCTTCGTGCGCAGCAAATCTGCAGCAGTGTTTATAGCTTCGGTTCACGTGCACAGACATTTCTTCAGCGATTGTGTTTTGGTTGCTTCTGTTCTTCACGAGGAGTACTAGTTCATACTGGTTGCAAGTAGTACTACTACACTGTGGCAACAGTACACTAGTACTCAGGCTTTGCTTTTTCTGCGTAGCTTTTTGATCAAAGCAGTCAAGACCTGAATACCTTTTCTGTCTGTTTCTGGCGAAGCCCCTTCTCTCTGTTCGAAGTCCCTCAGCTCCGTGAGGCAAGCTTCGATCTGACATCCTCGAAGGCTTCGCTCGAACTTCGGCTTCATTTGTGTGCTATGTCTCTACCTTCGCAGTACGTTTTGCACTCTGTCAGCTTCACATACTTCGATAGTATTAGCGAAGGTGTTCTAAGTCTCGAGTTGTTCGAAGTCAATACTTCGTCAAGCTTCGGAGTTAGCTTCGAAGCTAATCTCACTGATACACTTCGCTCAGTGTTTGCATCCGTCTTCTCCGAAGGTCCTTGATGTGTTTGTTCGAAGGTAGAGTGTAGGCTTCATTTTGGTTTCTCTGTCGCGTGTCAGCCTTCGCTTCTCTTTTCGAAGGTTGTTTGTCTGTGCGTTGTGTTCGAAGCATTCTGCTCGAAGGATAGGCTTCGAAGCACTCGGTTCGAAGCTAGCTTCAATACTTCCGTACTTAGCTTCGAAGCATCTTCGGTCTTTTGCCACCTCGAACTAGGTTAGACCAAACCTCCTCGGCAGACTTCGTCAATCATCTCCGGAGCAGGCTTCGACATCCGATGCAGACCTCGACCAGCGAAGCAGGCTTCAACCAGCGAAGCAGGCTTCAACATCCGAAGTAGACCTCGACCAGCGAAGCAGGCTTCACCAAGATCCGAACAGGAGACAGATTTGAACAGTAAACTTCTCTTCTCATTCATAGTACACTTAGATTGCTTTACTGATAAATTTATCTTGCCTTGTCTCGTATACTTTGTTTATCTGTCTATTAGTATTGCTTTGGCATTTCTCAGTTTATTAACAGTTGCTTCTAGACTAGATACCTTTAGACTTAGGCTATCTGTTCAGTCTTTGTTGTTTAGTCTTTAGAGGTGCGTTGGGTATTGGGAACAGGCCATTTATTTGAAAGAATTTTTTAGGCGCCCATTCACCCCCCCTCTGGTCGCTACTTTCGGTCCTACAAGTGGTATCAGAGCGAGGCTAGGGTTTTTCCATACCTTAACCGGTTCTAAACCCTAGTATTGACCATGACATCTCCTGGCAAGGTCCCGTCCTTGGAAGCCTATGGCTATAACTATTGGAAGACTCGCATGCGAGCCTATCTCATGAGCCAGGGTTCGGACATTTGGGACATTTGCGTTCACACCAGGTTTGTCATATTGCCAGTCGCTGAGCATGGTACTACTGGTATCATTGCTCAGCATCTGAGCAACAGTAAGGCTGTGAACATTCTTTTCTCTAGTTTAGGTCCCACTGAGTTTGAGCGTGTGAGCCATCTCTCCACTACGAGAGAGATTTGGGCTACCCTCAAGGCACACCATGAGGGAACAGCACAGGTCAAGGCTCGGCTCTATTAGACCTACCGGCATGAATATGGGAATTTCACACAGAAGTCGGGTGAATCTGTTGAGGCTTTGTTTGGTCGTTTTCAGTCGATCATAAACAAGCTTCGGGACAACAAGGCTGAGGGTGCTCAGTTAGTCTCAGATCATGAGCAGGCTCTCAAGGTTCTCCATACCTTGGACCCAAAGATCTGGGAGATCAAGGTATCTTCTATCATTTAGAGTACTTCTTATGATACCTTGACCATTTCTGAGTTGTTTAGCAAGCTGAAGGCTACTGAGGTTGATCTCCAGCTGAGATCAAATCTCACTAGTTCTGGATCAAAATCTCTGGCCCTTGCTACACCTTCTGTTGATCCCTCTTCTGTGACTTGTGCTGGGTTCTCTTTAATGTCTATCACTGAGGACCAGCTAGAGTTGTTGGGTGATGATGATTTGTGTCTTTTTAACAACTGGGTGCGTCATGTCTATGACAAGAGAATGTTCAAAAGACACGGCACAAAATCCGGATGCTTTGAGTGTGGTGATCCAGGACACTTCATCGCCGATTGCCCCAAGCGCAATGGACACAAGAAGGGCACCGGTGGCAGCTTCCATGACTCCGGCGAGCACGACAGCTCTTCCCTCAACAAGGGCAAGTCGAAGACCAGATTCTTCAAGAAGGCCCTGAAGGACTACCGGCGAGAGAACAAGAAGCGCGACAAGGCCTTCTTTGCCGAAATGGAGAAGAACTACTCCAAGTGGTCCACGTCTTCTTCCTCTTCATCGAGCTCAAGCAATGAGGAGATCGCCATCAGGAAGGGGAAGGACAAGGACGATCCGGCGGGCCTCTGCTTCATGGCCTTCGGAGACAAGCCGAAGAGCCGCTCACACCAGCGCCGAAGATCCCGCAGGAGCTTCTGTTCAATGGCTCTTGGGGATAAGGAAGAAAAGAGCTCCTCCGACGACTCCTACGACTGACGACAATGAAAAGGTATCATCCTATTACCGCGAAATCGTTGATTTACTTGAGAGCAATCGTCAGGAGTTGAAATATCGGGAAAAAACTGCTTAAGGGGCTAAGAAGAGGATAGATGAGTTAGAGAGTGAGCTTGCCATGGCCAACGGCAGAATTGAGAGTCTATCTTCTTCCCCTTGCTTGGGTGATAGCGGTGAGTGCCCAAAGTGTGAGGTGTTTCTGTGTGACCTATCGACTCTAAAGTCCAGGTACACAGAAAGGGTTGATGAGAGGGACGCTTTGGCCACTGAGCTTGAAAGCGCTCAGCTGGAGCTGAAAGATGCTCAAGCCACTGTCGTCACACCCTGTGCTAATTTCCATCTCATCTAGCTGTCTTAGCTGAGCTGAAAGACAAGGGCGATGAGCATTTAGGGGATTTGGAGATAGTGAGAGCTGAGCTAGCCACAGACTAGGCTAGAGCTTGAGACACTGTCAGTTCCACCCACTATCTGTGAGAACCGTCTGTCTCTTAGAATGGAGTTGATTAAGCTGAAAGCCGAGAAGTCTGTTCAAGTAGAGAGTGAGTGTGAGACCTGCTTGTCTCAGGTGGAGGTTCTAGCTTCCTTGAGAGAGGAGCTAGCAGATTCTCAGAATGAGAACTTTTACCTCCGTTGTATCCTGAGTTGGATCAGTGCCAGAGAGCCTCAGCTCGGCATGATGATCCAGCAGTTCAAGAGGCAGGATGGGTTTGGAGTAGGTTATACCTACACCAAGGCTGAATTTGAGAGTGCCAGTTAGCCGGGCAGTGGAGTGGAGTAAAATGACTCCAGAGCAGAGGTATCCCAAGACTCACTCCACTGAGTCTTCCCAGGCTTGTCAGCCCAAGGACTGGAGTGATCCATGAACCACCTAAAGCTCCACCCAAGAAACCTATCTAGGTCCCAAAGCCCAAACACCTCAACACTTCTCTTGACTCTCTTCCTGGATCCTCTCAACCCAAAAAGATTACACCGAACACCTCTAAGACCAGAATCCCAAGCCTCACCCCAAGAATCCCACCTATCATTGTTAGTACTGTCAGAGAGACGGGCATCTTGCGGAGTTTTGCTTCAGGAGGAAGCGGGTTGAGAGAGCAGAGAGGGCTCGTGGTGGTCAGGAGCAGTTCTACCAGCAGGGTGGTAGACTGCGTGTTCCTCGACGCGGGGAGAGGTTGGAGGCCAGGCCGCATCGTGTAGGTGGTGGTAGAGGAGACGGCTTTGTTGTCCATGCTCCAGTTGGTGGTGGTCGTTCCGACAGAGCTCCAGGCCGTTTTGGCTACGGTTCTGGATCTCGTAGCCGAGGCTTTAGGCAGAACCGAGGACCGCGCTTTGAGCCGCGTTTTGGTCTGAACTTTCATGATGATTTCTGCTTTCCGTCTTTTGAGCAGATGGCTCGACACTAGTTTAGCTCCTTTGCTAAATCTAGTGCCAGACCATTTGCTCCCACTTACAGCCACTGATTGTGCAGGATCGGGGACTGGAGGATGTTTGGATCATGGACTCAAGATGCTCTCGCCACATGACGGGACATCGCAGATGGTTCTCCAGTCTCACTCCCCCGAGCTCCAAAGAGTACATAACATTCAGGAACAGTGGTCAAGGGAAAGTAAGTGGCATTGGCTCAATTCGCATTTCAGATCACTTCTCTTTGAAGAATGTTGCTTTGGTTAAAAATTTGAACTTCAATTTGATTTTGTTTCGCAACTTCTTGAGGATGGGTTGGAAGTGTGTTTTAAGAAGGGAAATTCTTCTGTGTTTGATTCTAGAGGATCTTTGATTTGCGAGATTTTACCATTTGGTAAAGTTTTTCGAATTGACTTCTCTAGTTCTCTTGGCCCTTCTCGTTGTTTGATAGCTGGATATTCTTCTGAGCTCTGGAAGTGGCATAGGAGGTTAGGCCTTTTGAGTTTTGATCTGCTAGTTAGGTTAAGCTCTATGGACCTCATCCTGAGGATTGCCCAAGCTTAAAATGGAGAAAAGATATAGTTTGTCATCCCTGTCGTCATGGGAAAATGGTTGCCGCTTCTCACTCACCTGTGACTCAGGTGATGACTTCGTATCGGGCGAGCTTTTACACTTGGACACTGTCGGTCCAGCTCGGGTACGCTCAGTCAGTGGGAAGTGGTACGCGCTTGTCATTGTTGATGACTTCTCTCGATTCTCGTGGGTTTTCTTTTTGGAGTCTAAGGATGAACTTTTCAGTTTGTTCATGACCTGATTTTGAAGCTGAAGAATGAGAACAATGGTCGGATGTGAGCAATTCGCTCCGACAACGGCTCTGAGTTCAAGAACTCTTAGTTCGTCAGCTTCTGTAGTGATCAAGGTCTTGACCATCAGTTTTCTTCTCCTTACACTCCCCCACAGAATGGTGTTGTGGAACGAAAGAACCGCACGCTAGTCGAGATGGCCAGGACGATGCTCGATAGCACAGGACTCCTAGGAGTTTTTGGGCTGAAGCCATGAACACGGCTTGCTATCTGGCCAACCACATCTTTGTTAGAGCTTACCTTGGTAAGACATCATATGAACTGCGGTTTGGCAGACAACCCAAGGTGAGCCACTTGCGAGCATTTGGCTGCAAGTGCTTTGTGCTCAAGAAGGGAGGGCATTTGGACAAGTTTGAGTCTCATTGCTAGGATGGTGTTTTTCTTGGTTATGCATTGCATTCTCGAGGTTTCCGTGTTTGGAAACTCGAAACCCAGCAGCTTGTCGAGACTTGCGAATTTCATTTGATGAGTCCTTGCCTTCTTTGACTCCTTCTTTTGATCCTTCTGGTGATGATGAGCTCGGAGAGTCCATCTTCGAGGAAGATGAGGATACTCCAGCTGCTGATGAGGGTGGGCCTTCTGCACCCCCTGCAGAGCCCACACCTTCTGAGATTTCGACTAAGGATGAGGGTGGACCTCTGATCACTTCTTCCACTACGATCGAGCCCCCTCAGTCGAGTCCAGAGGTGCCAGCTGCTGACTCTGGTGAGGTGACTTCAGATCACCAGGGAACCCGAGCAGTTCAGCGTGACCATCCCTCAAAGCTCATCATAGGTGATTTGACTGAGAGAACTTTGCGTTCATCTAATGCCTCTCTTGCTGTGTTTGCCGAATCTGCTTTTGTTGCATCTTTTTAGCCCAGAGATGTTTCTCATGCTCTTTCTGATTCAAATTGGATTAATGCTATGCAAGAAGAGCTTGAGAATTTTGTACACAATCGGGTTTGGACATTAGTTGAGCCGCCACCAGGATGCAACCCCATAGGCACCAAGTGGGTATTTAAGAACAAACAAGGTGAAGATGGGGTTGTGGTGCGCAACAAAGCTCGACTAGTTGCCCAGGGTTTTTGCCAAAAAGAGGGTATTGATTTTGAAGAAACTTCGCCCCTAGTTGCTCGTCTTGAGTCCATTCGCATTCTCTTAGCTTTTGCCAGCTTCGAAGGGTTTAAAGCTTTTTCAAATGGACGTTAAGAGTGCTTTTCTGAACGGGTTCATAGAGGAGGAAGTTTATATTAGGCAGCCCCCCGGCTTTGAGAACCCTAAGTTTCCTCGACATGTTTTTAAGTTGCAAAAGGCTTTATACGGGTCGAAGCAAGCCCCAGGGCATGGTATGACCGGTTGAAGCAGGTTTTTGTTGGGGAAGGGTTTTGTGATGGGTTCAGTGGATAAAACTCTCTTCTTGCTCAGAGTTGCTTCAGATTTTTTAGTCGCTCAGTTTTACGTGGACGATATTATTTTTGGCGGCACTACTAATGATCTTGTGTCCAAGTTTTCTGAGCAGATGCAAAGTGAGTTTGAGATGAGCCTCATGGGTGAGCTTAAGTACTTCTTAGGACTCCAGATCAAGCAGACCAAGGACGGACACCTTCATCCAGCAAGGTAAGTACACTCGTGACATGCTTAAGAAATTTGACTTTGGTGGAGAGTTGAAGCCGCAGATGACTCCGATGGGCACATCTGGGGGTCTGGACAAGGATGAGAGTGGCGTCAAGGTCAACGAACGGGAGTTTCGAGGGATGATCGGTTCGCTGCTATACTTGACGGGACAAGACCGGATATTCAGTTCGCCGTGGGACTTTGCGCGCGTTTTCAGTCTTCACCACGCGCGTCTCATCAGCAGGCTGTCAAGCGCATCTTCAGGTATCTCACTTATGCGCTCGATCTTGGTCTTTACTATTCAGCATCATCATCTCTTGATTTATCTGGCTTTTCAGATGCTGACTTTGGTGGGTGCTGGTTGGATCGCAAGTCGACTTCCGGTACTTGCCAGTTTCTTGGTTCTTCTCTTGTCTCTTGGTCTTCTCGAAGCAATCTGGAGTTGCTCTTTCGACCACTGAGGCTGAGTATGTAGCTGCTGCCAGCTGCTGCTCATAGTTAGTTTGGATGATTTCCACTCTACGAGATTCTGGGTTGTTCTTTCCTACCAGAGTTCCTTTGTTTTGCGACAGCACCAGTGCAATTAGTGTAGGGAAAAACCCATGTATCCATTCAAAAACCAAACACATTGGTGTGCGCTTTCACTTTTTGCGGGATCAATATGAGAAAGGTGTCATTGACCTTGTTCATGTTGATACCCATCATCAGTTGGCTGACATTTTACCAAACCCCTTGATCAGTCTACCTTTG
The DNA here is from genome assembly GCA_019279435.1 of Zizania palustris. NCBI lineage: Eukaryota > Viridiplantae > Streptophyta > Magnoliopsida > Poales > Poaceae > Zizania > Zizania palustris. The sequence continues at coordinate 148,096 of JAAALK010001863.1, forward strand.
AGCGTTTACGAGGGGATTTGGGTGTTGTGTATCCTTTCTAGGATATTTTGCGTCAGTTTTTCTTTCTTCTTTACTCTTTTCTTGAGTCCTTTTGTGTGTGTTCATATCTTGCGTATTCACATATCACACTTTTGAGCTGCTTCTGATATATGATAGAACTGCTTTACTTATTCTAGCTGGTACATGCTTTTGAATACTTGTCAATGATCATGCTTTAGTTCAGTTCACTTGATATGTCTGATATCTGTCATGTGCATGGCTTTTATGCTTTAAACCTTAAAAATGATCACCATTGCTTCTGGTAACTAGCATGTGTAGGCTGAATGTTTTTGCTATCTGTTACATGCCTTGTAGCTAGTTCCTGACTTAGATGCAAACATGCAACTTGGACATCTTTCTGCTCTAAAACATGGAAATATGCCATAAAAATGATGAAAAATCAAGAAAAATGAAAATTCCATGCCTCTTTATACGTTACTGGCAAAGAACCAGGTGGGTTTGCTTTGTCGCATTGCATTGTTCTAGACTGCGTACCATAGCACTTTGGTATGAACTAGGACAATGTAGTATATGCCAAGACCAATGTCTTAAGCTTCTGATGGTCCAGATCTGGCCTAGGCTTGACTTGGTCGATCAGCATAAGGTTTGACATGCAAATAACCCCTAGCATAAATGAAAAAGAGAAAAGAAAAGGCATGAAAATTGAAATGATAACAAGTTTGCTAAAGCACTTTGTTTTGGACAAAGCTTATCTTGGTAGATATCAGTTAGCTTTTACATCTCATGCTTTACCTGCTTGTTAACTGGAAATATGGTGATGCTTTTGTTTGCAAAACTGAAAATGCGTGCTAATGACCTTCTTTAGATATCATCTGTTGCACTGATCATGCCATGTGTCTTAGACAGTATCTCTTTTGCTCTACTTGTTAGATGTTGTAATTGTAGTCAATCATATCTGAGAAGCATGCTTTATTCACTCCACCTGCACTCCAGTTACATTCATTGCATATTTTGAGGGGGAGTTGCAGTTCAGGGGAGTCTTTGTCTCTTTTGAGTGCTTGATGAGTTCACTTGTCAACAAGAGGGAGAAATTTTGGGATAAGAGTTCGAGGGGAGTTTTTGTCTCACTTACTCTTGTAATATCCTTGTTGATGTTTCTGAGATCGCACTCATTCTGAGCTTTTACCTTTGGTTAACCATAATGATCGCTTCTTGTTTTTATTCGGTTTTTGGTCATTAGGGTTAACTTTTACCTTTTTTTCTTCTTCTTTGTATTCTTGTGCTTTGTTTTTCGTGTTTCCACATTTGTTCGCAGGTGCTGAAGAGCTGAAGAAGTGAAGTGTTGACAATGCACTCATCAAGGGGGAGATTGAGGAGCCATGCTGAATAGCGTGGGCCTCATGGCTCCAGATGTGATGAGTCATTGTCAACGATAGTCAAAGAGGACTGAGAAGAGTGAAGATCTGCTGTTTCAGGGCCGCGTGTGACTCAGGTACACGGGCAGCGAGCGACTGTCGAGCTGAGAGAGCTGCAAAGTCGGGCTGGCCCAATCCGGGTACATGGGCCAGAAGCAGTAGAAGACCCACTGGGCTGTTGACCATGATTGACTCAGGTACACGGGCGGTGAGTGATTGCCGGCTGAGAGAGAGCTGCGGAAACGGGCCGACCCAATTCGGGTACCTAGTGCAAAGTCGGTGGAGGCTTTGTCAGTTTCGGCGCAAAACTGACAACCCG